>VWZY01000168.1:158819-239839 GCA_013399075.1 Chloroceryle aenea
AAATAATAATCTAATAAAAATAATTTTCTTAAGCCTTTAATAAATAATTTGTTGAATTATGTATTAAAGTTTATTATTCTAAACAACTCCTGGAATAAAATAACTTTCATTCATAGGAAGAGCATAAAATATGGCACAAAATATGTAGTTGCACGGCAGAATAATGGCCAGACTCTACCCTCACAGAAGATGACATTTCTTAGTCCCAGTTAAATCACTACAACATACACCAGAAACAACTTACTCCTTGAGCATGAGAGCTGCTGCCATTTAGCTATCTTTCAGCTGTGCTAGATTAATTATTTTTTTTCCTTACAGAACACATCTTTGATTTAAATTCTATAAATTTTTGTTGCCCCTAATCTTTGTTAAAGTTTGGGTACTAGCACATTCTGGAATTTGACCCAGGGAGATCACTGGAAATGGAAAAACAGATTCTGTTTCATCCTACAGCAAGTTCTGTGGATACGTGGGGGAACTTCACCTCTTGCTTGCTGTTTGTTTTCTTCAAAAAGTATTAGGAATAGAAATTCCCTTAGTAAAGAACTGTTATAATATCATTCAGTACTTTGACTGCAGTCTTTGTTCTAAGGCATAGAAACTCAAAATGTCAAAAAGTACGATTTTGACCTCTAATGATTTCTTGCACAAGCTAAAGAAAAATCATAAAATGGTAGAGGTTGGAAGGGACCTCTGGAGATTGAGTCCAACCTCCCTGCCAGAGCAGGAACAGATCCAGGCTGGTTTTGAAGGTCTCCAGAGAAGGAGACTCCCCAACATCCTGGGCAGCCTATTCCAGGGCTCTGTCACCCTCACTGAAAAGAAGTTTTTCCTCCTGTTGAGGTGAACTTCCCGTGTTCCTGTTTGTGACCATTGCCCCTCATCCTATTGCAGGGCACCACTGAAAAGAGACTGGTCCCTTCTACTTGACACCCACCCTCGAGATATTTTTAAGCATTAATAAGATCCTCTCAGTCTTCTCCTCTCCAGGCATCAAAAACTCTTCAGACTTCNTCGAATGACAAGCAGTCCACAAGAATTGATTAGGAAGTCATGGAGGATTGAAAAACAAAAACAAACCGACAAAAAATCTGAAAAAGGAAAGAGTATTTCCTTAGTTATGGCAGACACAAACCCTACTGGATGCTGACATGTTTCTTCTATTATCACTAAATGTGGCTGGCTCGCTGAGTCCCACTGTACCCACCAAGCCAATGCTGAACCAGTATCACAACACTAATGATTCTGTTTAATTATACTGGCTGTAATTAAAGCACAGAGAATTATAAGAGTAACAATAATTTTATCCCTGATACTTTCAATGAGGTAACGATCACCCTTCAATTACTTTCCATTTTACAAGAGCATTGGTATTTGCTTCAGTGTCTGGATGAGTTCAAACACAGTTCTCTTCCCTGGACTCAACGTGGGAGCTCCTCACACTGGTCATCTCCTGACTATGTTCTCCTCAGGCATGAGCAGAACCCACCCTGAGTTTTAGTTATTTTCTAAAATAGGTTTGAACTGGGATGATTAGTTGCCCAAGAGCCAACAGCGAGGATTTCAGTGAGGACTCAAGGGCAGAACATACCCTTTAGCAATTAGAGTTGGTGGCATTTTCATGTTGTTTAGTCTCTTTTCTCACACTTTCCTTCCCACCCTGCACACACACCTACATCAACATACAAATACCCTGTTTTTCTAGAGTGATTTTTTAAACTGAAGACCAAATCCAGATGACTGTAGAGTTTTTAATTCCCCTTTATACTGAATATCTAACACTCATGTTGGCTATGCATCTTTATCAGACAGAGGCAAAGAACTGAGACAAAATACTTTACCATCTTCAGAGATGATAAATCTGAACAGTGCAGGACACTTGACAAAGACTATTTCACCCACACTTGCAGGTTTCCAGCATGTAATATTGTCCCACATTCCTGGACAACCTGCAGAAGAGAAGAAGGGATAGAATACATCAGTGGTGGAAAACCAGTCCTTTCTTCACACTGCTATGTACTTTATAGTTGGTACTTCAATCCACAAAAATGTGCTTGTTTAGAATAATAAATTGTATCATTTGCTAATAAAAGCTTATTAGAAAAGTAATAATATTAATAATAAAAATAATAAAGGCTTAAGACAATTATTTTTACTAGATTAATACATAATTCAACAAATTATTTATTAAAGTTTATTATTCTAAACAACTCCTGGAATAAAATAACTTTCATTCATAGGAAGAGCATAAAATATGGCACAAAATATGTAGTTGCACGGCAGAATAATGGCCAGACTCTACCCTCACAGAAGATGACATTTCTTAGTCCCAGTTAAATCACTACAACATACACCAGAAACAACTTACTCCTTGAGCATGAGAGCTGCTGCCATTTAGCTATCTTTCAGCTGTGCTAGATTAATTATTTTTTTTCCTTACAGAACACATCTTTGATTTAAATTCTATAAATTTTTGTTGCCTCTAATCTTTGTTAAAGTTTGGGTACTAGCACATTCTGGAATTTGACCCAGGGAGATCACTGGAAATGGAAAAACAGATTCTGTTTCATCCTACAGCAAATTCTGTGGATATGTGGGGGAAGTTCACTTCTTGCTTGCTGTTTGTTTTCTTCAAAAAGTATTAGGAATAGAAATTCCCTTAGTAAAGAACTGTTATAATATCATTCAGTACTTTGACTGCAGTCTTTGTTCTAAGGCATAGAAACTCAAAATGTCAAAAAGTACGATTTTGACCTCTAATGATTTCTTGCACAAGCTAAAGAAAAATCATAAAATGGTAGAGGTTGGAAGGGACCTCTGGAGATTGAGTCCAACCTCCCTGCCAGAGCAGGAACAGATCCAGGCTGGTTTTGAAGGTCTCCAGAGAAGGAGACTCCCCAACATCCTGGGCAGCCTATTCCAGGGCTCTGTCACCCTCACTGAAAAGAAGTTTTTCCTCCTGTTGAGGTGAACTTCCCGTGTTCCTGTTTGTGACCATTGCCCCTCATCCTATTGCAGGGCACCACTGAAAAGAGACTGGTCCCTTCTACTTGACACCCACCCTCGAGATATTTTTAAGCATTAATAAGATCCTCTCAGTCTTCTCCTCTCCAGGCATCAAAAACTCTTCAGACTTCAAGTAACAAGCTTTGAACTAAAGATCTAAGTAGCAAAGAACCAATCTCCTGATACATGCAGGAATGAAGGAGGAGGTGATGAGTTTGTACAACAGAGTTAACTTAAGATACAGGAAAAAATCATGTCCCATGTGCTATTGTAAATACACTACATGAGCCCAGCTCCTGCTTCTTTCCAATCACTGTGTCAGAGACATGACAAACTACGCCTAGCTTTCAAGGAGCATAAGTCCTCCTGTAATTCTGTAACCACCACCTTACTAGCTCATACACCTACAAGACTTATTCAGTGTACCAAAAGAACTCAGAGCACTCTCTCCAATTTCCTACTAATGTTTAAAAATATGACTTAGTGAAGGAATCTCAAATGGGAATCATCTTCTACCTCAGCAGGAGAAAGAAAATCTAAAGCTAAATATCCCCCCTACTTCTTTGCATTTGATGTTGAGATTGAGCACATAATCTTATCAACTGTTAAAAGCTGCAAGCTCCATGATTTTCTAAGTAGTTTTCTGATAATAAGCTCTTGCTTTGACTATGTGCCAAGAAAAATAAGATCTTCAGTAAAAGCAGATAATACTTCAAAGTGTCATACTTTCAGACTGGCACAAGTGCAATGTAATGAGGTATGGGTGATCTACTTGTAAAAACAGTGTGGGCTTTATCAGCTCTGGTGATACCAACAGATTTCCATCACTGGAGAATGTATGCTCAAAGGAGTGGAACTGGTGTATTTTTTTCCAACAGATTCAGTGGTAGGGAATCAAGCCCTAGGTTTCCTCATAAAATCCAACCCAGACAGCACCTAGCGTGGTGGATAGGGCAGTTCTGAGCAAGACAGTGTTTGAANACATAATCTTATCAACTGTTAAAAGCTGCAAGCTCCATGATTTTCTAAGTAGTTTTCTGATAATAAGCGCTTGCTTTGACTATGTGCCAAGAAAAATAAGATCTTCAGTAAAAGCAGATAATACTTCAAAGTGTCATACTTTCAGACTGGCACAAGTGCAATGTAATGAGGTATGGGTGATCTACTTGTAAAAACAGTGTGGGCTTTATCAGCTCTGGTGATACCAACAGATTTCCATCACTGGAGAATGTATGCTCAAAGGAGTGGAACTGGTTTATTTTTTCCAACAGATTCAGTGGTAGGGAATCAAGCCCTAGGTTTTCTCATAAAATCCAAGCCAGACAGCACCTAGCGTGGTGGATAGGGCAGTTCTGAGCAAGACAGTGTTTGAAGAATTAGGTCAGTGTCAAACAACACTGTTACAACGATGGCAGATGATAAACATTCTCAGATTACAAAATATAACTTAATAACCATGTAAAAACCTGACCCTATTACATAAAGTGCCTCAGCTTTGACAAACTCACAAAAATGCAACATTACTACAAAAATACTCATTAAATCATCACAGGAGCTGGAAAAAAATAAAAATAATCCTTTACATTTCCTCATCTATTTCTTCCCTCCACTCCTAGCCCAGATTGTTTCCTTTGCCTGATGAGGCTCTCATTGTATGAGCACATGATTCCCTTTAACATCTCCAAAAGACTCAAGGACTGGGGTTTGAAATNACACTGTTACAACGATGGCAGATGATAAACATTCTCAGATTACAAAATATAACTTAATAACCATGTAAAAACCTGACCCTATTACATAAAGTGCCTCAGCTTTGACAAACTCACAAAAATGCAACATTACTACAAAAATACTCATTAAATCATCACGGGAGCTGGAATAAAAAAAATCCTTTACATTTCCTCATCCTTTTCTTCCCTCCACTCCTAGCCCAGATTGTTTCCTTTGCCTGATGAGGCTCTCATTGTATGAGCACATGATTCCCTTTAACATCTCCAAAAGACTCAAGGACTGGGGTTTGAAATGCTAAAGATAGAAATCATGATCACTATTAGATTGTATTGGTTTTGACAGATAGCATTTGTCCACGCAATAGCAACTGTATTTACCATGCAAATCTGATGACATGTAGGACTAAGTTTATAGTTCACTGATGTTTAGCACTGGAAAAGTAAAGGATATGTAAATACCCATGGTAATAAGACATTTGCATTCAAGAGGTGTTGGGGGACAATCCAAGTGGCTAATGAGATCTTCTGAGAACCACCTACTAGCTTTTCTCACTTAAATTAAATGGGTTTCATAAGATTAGGGAAAGAGTTCTTATTTCTTCTAACTTCACCACCACTTGTCTTCCAAACACCAGGATAGTAGTCAATAAATACTGCAAACCAGCCTTGCAAAATGCAAGGAAATCCTTACACTAAAGAAAGTGCAGACATGGAATAAATATTTCCTATCACTGCCTATCAAATTCACTTATACCAGGTGTCTGTTTTTGTGGTAGCAATATGCAGAGCTAAAAACCAGCCCCATTTTAAAAGGGATGAGTGATGAAGATTGAAAAGAATTCACTACCAATGAGAACGTTGTCTGGAAAAGCATATTAGAAACAATTTAGAAGAGCAAAGAAGTGGATGACAATAAATAAAATGAAATAAAGACCAGTGCCCACAATCCCCTTACATTTGTAAGCCGTGATGCAGCCAGCAACCCCTGCTGGGTGAAATCTGCCCACAGAAATCAATGTGACTTGAGTGTGAAACTGCACAGTGGGGTTCTCCTCTGGCACTGAGGGGATGTCTCTGCTGCTGTGTGATGGAGGGATGACCAAGCTAGCTTTGAAAGAGGTAGCTCAGAAAACTGAAAGCAACAGCTTCAAGTGGGCAAATTTTCCTGGTTCTCAGCATGTTAGAAATCAATAGCAACAAGAAATAGTTTTAAAGAATACAATTTCTTGTGGCCAGAGTGAAAAAAGAGCCAGTAAGAATGGTGGTCTTGCTATGGGATGGATGGGTTTGAAAACACGGCATCTTACAGAAAGAACAAATTCTGCTTTCCCTTCCCCTCTCTGCACTGCAACCTGCAGAGAGAAATCCTTGTTTAGTAAACATTGTGGTATTCATCTCAGCTAACACTAGTGGTGTAAAGTTTGGCATCTGGTCTTGACTAAGCACTTGCACCCTGTTATTAGCACAGACAGAGAAGTTCAAAGTCTAATTCAGCCTGTTACCTCTCCTTCAACAGGATGGATGATCCTGTGGGAGCCCCTATTCCTCATAACTGACTTCTGAGGAAACACAAAGTGATTATTCAACTATAAGCTTAGTCAGGATTGCTTTAACTTCAGATGGTGAAGACTCACCCTTTTACCCTATTCAGCTAAGAGAAGTTTCCTCAGTAGTCCATAGAGGCTTTCCAGAGCAGGATAATCCCATTTTAAGGTGGCAGTGGAGGTGAATCACCTTGTAAAATGTGCTTCTTCTATCTTTCCACTGACTACACTCATAGAACATGGTTAAGCTTGGTCTTAGCCTGGACAGCTGCCCATTAAATGGCTGAAGCTTGTAATCCCCATAAAGCCTACATGGTCTTTTCCAGCAGACATGAACCAACCTCTCTCAGAGGGCTCACCAGTGGCTATGCAGCTTCTCTTAGCCACTTTCTGATCCTGAGCAAACAAGTCCAGCTGAGGGCTAGGACATATTCTTGCAGGCTGTGAATGGTGCCAGCATAGCTCTATAGCCCCTGAGCAATTCAAGCCAAAGGTAAAACACAGTGGCTGCTTATGGAATGTCACGTGATCAAGTCCTACATCTCTATCTCAAGCTGCTTCTTGTAAAAATGTGATAAAACTCATGTTTAAAATGCAAGCTCCCTGTGGCTGGATCCAGAGTGTACTGGAATTGTCAAATGTACTTCAGAACAGAGAGTCCTGATTTCAGCTGAAGCAAAACAAGGATTTTAATGTGATTTAATACGAAGCCCATGATACCTCTGTTTAAATTCAATATTATTGAAGCTGAGAGGGATACCTCATGTACCTAGGGATAGATCTGACTTGGTTGCCACTGAAAAAGAACAACCCTTTCAGAGAAAGGCCAAGTTTCATAACAAGGAGGAAACGATGGCTATTGATCATTGTAGAATTTTGCAATGCATTTTGAAAATTATACCTAGCACTAAAACCATTCTTGTCATCCTCCCTTTGTGGAGGCTCACAGAAACATTACTTTCCTCCTTTGCTCTAAATTAAGCCTCTTGGAGCAAAATACTTTCTCTCTAAACTGCTACTGCTGGTAGCCAAATGGTTCCTTCTCAGCTGAAATGTCTGGACATGCATCAAGAGGAAAAAATAAAATAAGAAAAAACCAAAACAAAACCAGTCACCATAAAAAACACCAAACAACCAACAACACACACACAAACCCCCCCCAAAATTACTCAAAATTATTGGGTGATAGGAGAATGGTAAAAAGGGAATGACAAGACAGTAGACAAAGGAATTTATGGATTCAAACACAGGCAAAAAAGGAACAGGCAAGAATTTGCATAAAATTTCTTTCCTTGAGAAATCAAGAAAAACAAAGCACTTAAGTGTTAGACTTCTGTATTTTTCATGTATGGAAATAAAGGCTTGAGATGAAAATCCATCCTTTTAGCTTACAAAGTTTAGCTTACATTGTTTGATTTCCAGTTTGATTTCCACTCCTCACTTATTAGTTTAAAATACCACCTCCAAGGTCATATTGCCTTCAGAAGAGTAATATCAAAGGAAACATAATGTTACAAGCCAGCATATTAAACTGAATTATGGGATGTGCAATAACTTTTAAAGGGCATACTACATATAAAGCCTTTTGGAGAGCGGGGGAATATGAGGTAGGTACTCTCTGTTCTTTCATAAATCTAAGTAAATACCAAAAATAAATAAAAGCTTAAGCGAGGCCTGAGTGTGGGGCCTAGATTTTCAGAAGTAATTGACATTTCAAAGTAAAGGTATATTATACGAACTTTTAGTACAGAAATGGTGGGTCTGTAGGTGTTTCAAGTTAGACAGCAAACTCAGAACACTGTTAGATTCAATAGTCTCCTTTCCAAGTCCAGAGCATAAGAGAGTAGAAGAGAAACATCAAGTGAAATTCCTGAGTGAGCTATAAAAGGGGAAAAAAAAGCCAAACCAAACAAAAAAACCCACACAGATTGGGGGGTGGGGAATAAACCACAAGAGGAAGACATCCTGTATTGGAAAAGAGAATACATTATCATGCACAAGGAAAAAGATAAGACATTTTAAGGAAGGAATAACTTATCTACAAAAAAAGACTGAGCACAAAGGAAAACGGAGCAGAGAAAAAGGAATATTTTTTTCCTTCCCAGTTCTGCTCCCAATAGATTTTGGGATTAATTGAACAAAGTCTATGTATTCTTTCAGCACAAGTCATCCCAAGCAGCTACTACATTAAGAATTTGTTCCTCTATCTGGATTTTGCTACTGCTGCACCAACAAGAACCTCTAACGTATTAATTCACCTTAAGAGTATAAATAATATATCTAAAGCTGAGCTACATTCTTCTATATTTCTTTTAGAGTACATGAACAGATGCATCTGGAGGGTACTGCTAGGGGATTTCTAAGGCAAATTATCCTCTGAAATGCAAATTTCTTCCCCTGGTTAGAAAAGGCACCATAGTCTTAGGCTTAAAAGAGCTGGAATTAGGACAGAGGAGTTCCACACATAGTCCAAGTGACTCAGCTAGGACTGCATGTGAAGAAAAATTAAGTGTGGTCAAACTTGCCAGCAGTTGGGCCACCTTAATGTTTGCCATTACCATTCTCCATATAACTGCTGCCCCAGTTATGCACACTGTATTATGACTATTTAGAATCCATTGTTTATCTAATGATAATTCTATAAACTATCACAGCATTTTCTACTGGTACATCATAATCTGTAAACTGAGTTGTTTTATGGGATGACATTTTCAGAGGTTTAAGAGGTACTAAGTTCAGCACTGCTTTCAAAGAACTATTAAAAATGTCAGCTTAATTTATGAAAGAGAACATCAAAAAATATTTGAGTTACTTCACTTCTCATCTACAAAGTTAAATCCAGATTATATTAAAATCTAAAAGTGAAACAGAAACAGTGCTTTTTCTTTGAAGGGAACAGTGAGTTTTATAGCATAACAGTAGAAAAAGATGAGCTGAAGATAGCAGACTTTAGCTCTCAAAAGCTTAAGTGAATGTGTTTTATATGTATCAAACAAATTGTTTATTTTAGAACTGGGAACTAGAAATTTTTAATAGAGTTCAACAGAGAGTATTTCACTGCATTACTCAAGCACTTTGGTTCACCTTCTGGCCACCTTAGGAACAAACCACAGGAATTATAAATTGGAACTCTAACCTTATTCCTACTATTTTGATGTGGAAGAGTACATACAAATACAGACACAAGTCACTGTTTGACCATGATCTGCCTCAGAGGTGAAAATAGCACAAGAATTATATTTGTGCAAAATAAAACCATCAGAGCTACTCTTTACAAGAGGGTGAAAGGTTCTTGTCTACATTTGATGTGAAACACACCTTAACAGGAAAGGTTAATAACCAAATTATTATTCTTCTCCATGAACATTGTATACCTGGCAAAGATCAGCTTTTCAATGGCAGAAACTCATAACTAGAGAAGTATAATTTTTTTTTATTTTATTTTTTATATTTCTTATTCTGAATTTATTTTAAATATTTTTTTCTTATTTTAAATATGTTCAATTCATTACAATCACACATTCTTGCTGGTTTTGGCACTGTTACCTGCCAAGAAAACTTAAACCAAGAAAACCTCCAGAATCCTTTAGTGCTGCCAACCAATTGGCCTTAGGAGAGTTTTGGAGAGTCTGAAAAGGAGACTACAGTTTGGCAAAATCTTTGGAAGAGTTCTTTGTTTAATTACACAGAATAATTGAAAGTCAATAAATCGGGAAATAGAGAGCTGTGGGTAGGTTTTTTTAATATCTTTAAATATAATAAATTGGATTGGTTATTCATGGATAAGAAAGTCACACTCTGCCATTCTGCAAGTAGAAAGCCTCTGAAATTACTCAAAAACCAGGGAGATTTTATTCCAACACTACTGGAGGACAGAATGACACTTACAAGCTGCTAGAACTTGAGCCAGTGCCAAGTTCACCAACTGCAGATAATCTGGCACCACTCAGGACATGGGTAATGGGAGATCATGGGGTACTGCTGGAAGCAGCCTTGCCTGGCAGGAGCTGGAACCCCTCACTTTTATTGCTGGTGGCAATGAAACAACTGCTGTTGTCCTACCCCACCAACATGCCAGTCTGACTTGATTCTCTCCTCCTGAGAAGGAGAGATCATGCACTTTATCAGGTCTATCTTCCATTAATTCTCCAAGCTGAGAGAGAGGTGAAAAGGGAGGCTATTCCACCAGTTCTTGGGAGACTTCACATACATCCCAATGCTACAAATCTTAAGCCCTTAGTGACTGGGATCAAAACCACTTCTGGGAAGAGCATAGTAAAAGATACTGACTAAATTTTACAGAATTAAGGCAGAGCTTAAGAAGAAGACAATGAAGAAAGGCCTAGAAAGAAGCATTCCTCTTCCACAAAGCCTTACCTTCCTCTCTCAGATCCCAGCCCAACAGATCCTCCCCTTCCCAGGCCCAACATACCCCCATATAAAGAGATTGAGTAATTGATTGACAGGGTGGAGTGCTATCAGCTGTGCCTTACCTTTCTGAATACTTTCAATTAACAATATTAACTAAGCCTACAAGTGGATGTAGTGATGGAAGAGACAGACAAATAACTACATCTTATATATAAAAATACTATATATCATATATTTTTTTCCCCCCATAAGTACTAATGTGCCTCAAAGTGAACCCTGGCTTTCAACCAGGGCTGTAGGTAAGGAATCTTTCCAAGCTGTATAGCTGAACAGTGCATTTGCACTTTTGCCACCCATGGAGAGTAGTGATATTTGGTCCATTAAGAGATTTATGGACCTGTGAAGAAGACATCTGTAAAGGTCACTAGGATAACTAGTTGCCATGGATACAGAGAAAGTAGAAATTTTTTCAGCGTGTCTTTTTGGTGTTTTGGAGTCTGTAATCCTCTGAAAATGGAGAGAAGATTTAGTTGCATGGAAGAGGGTGAGAAGATTCACTGGCAGGTCCCTTGAGCATTGAGGTTTCCCAGTAATAAATTCAGGTCTTTAAACCTGTTCTGTCACAAAAGAAAGAAAAAATAGTAACATATTCCTTTGATTTGTTAGTTTCTAACTAGTCTCAAAACAGGTCTGAAGTGGGACTAAAATGCCTTGCAATAATCTTTGGGTTTGGGGTTATGCTTCTATCTTAAAAAATCCCAATGGGATTTTCAATGGGAGTTATTCAGAAAAAGCCTGAGGACAACTGTTGCCTAGCCAATAACATCTGTCAGGAATTCTGGATTCTCTTCTAAAAGACAAACAGACCAAACAAACCAGATAGACATCATACAACTGAAAGTAGCAACTGACCTCAACTCTGTATGACTGATAATTTCAGAATTTAAATTAAATTCTATTACACACAGATTAAGTTCCCCCAAAGGAATTTTCAAATTTTCATTATTTAGGTTTCATGGTAGCTCTGGAGGTAAGAAGCTTTTCTAATCTTTTTTTTTTATAGCTAGAAAACAAAACAAAACAAATAAATGGTGACACTAAAAGCTAAACACTCTCCAGAGCAAGGACTGTAACAAAGCTCAGAAGTAAGCTGTCCCTTTGTATTGAGACTCCTGTTCTCCCCACTTTCTTGCTTTTATATTGTTTATAAATAGAGTTATCTCCGTGGAAAAGGCATGTCTATAGTGGAAGATAACTTATAAGAGTTCTTGGGCCAAATTCATTCCTGATGTAACCACTGTGACGCCAGTGTGGATACTCTTGAGAGACATTTATTCTTTGTTTACTCCTTCAAATCTTCTGAGAATGAGAAATGACTATATTAAATAACTTAATTTCTTCCAGTGGGCAAATTCCATAATTTCTCCTGGAAATTGTTCTAGTGGTGAGTCAAGCAATTCCTTATTAGACTTCATGGGACCTTATGATCTAGTGGAGGAAACAAAGGAAATAAATCCATTATAAAAAGCCAGTTCATACTCTGTTAAGAGGCATGTTAACACATGGTATGTCGTACTCCTGAGCAGCAAGGCAGAAGCTGCATTTTGTTCAAGCTTTTGAAGTAATGGAAATAGAAATCTTTGAAGCAAAGATGTGATTTGATAATGTCAGAGTTTAACAAAGCCTGCCTCTTGTTTCATGCTGAACTTCTCTGCCTGCAATGTATTCAGAGAGTAGAAAAAATAACACCAAAATATAAATACAGTCCTGCCTTACGAGGTTTTGCATATGCCTGGGAAATTTTTGTCAGTATGAAAGAGACTGAAGGAAATTATTTTACCATGCAACAAGTTCCCAGCTACTAGATATCATCCTGTCAAAAGCTAAGGTATATAAAAATATATGCCTTGATCTGGGAAGGCTACAATCTGAAGTCAGTGATAAGGCAATGTGAGGGGTATCAATAGACTAAAAGAGAGACAGAGAGCATTACAGATGCAAGTGAAGCATGAAGAACAATCATGATCATTCCCCTAGTAATGAGAAGTGGATGCTTTCTCTTTTTTTTGTCTGGTTGGTTGTTTTGGGTTTAATTGTTTTAGTTAGTTTTGAGGTTTTTGTTTTTGTTTTTTTTTTTCCCCTGGAAAGTTTTTTTGCAGAAAGAAAAAGGAAAGAAATGGAAAGGAATGTAGACTGGGAATGAACCACCAGTGCCATCACACCCAGACTAGCTCTATCCCCAGCAAACAGAGGTCATGAAAATTTAATGCAGTAGAAGGAAAGACACAACTCTATATTGTGTAAACCACAAAAAAACCAGCCTATAGTAAAGTACAGAAACCAAAGACCATAAACATCCTAACATAGGAAGAGGTTAGAAGTACCTCAAGTGAAATTATTTATAGGTATAGTATGTGTTTATCCAGGTATAATGTATATGCATGTATTTATATACACCCACAGACAGATCAGTCTGCCCATAGATTAACTGTTTAGAGGACATAGAGAAGAAAAATTAGAAAGCACATCAAAAATGCTCAATTTATAACCCAAGTGANTGCTTGTCACCAAGACTCAATTATCTGCTCTGGAAGGGTGAAAAATGCACCATCTAACTACAGATATGTGCCTTACCTTGCAAAGCTACCTGGGTAGGCTTTCCACTTGTTTTACTCAAAAAATAAAACCCAAACCCAAACCAAACCCAAAAAACAAACCAAACCTCAGAACAAAAAACACCAAACAAAACAAAAACAAAACAACAAAGAAAAACCCCAAACCAACCAACTAAAACACACACACACACAAAATAACCAACCCAAAACACAAAAGCAACCAACCAACCAAACCAAAAAACACCCCACAAAATCCCCAGGAAATAAAATAGTAGATGTAAATTATGGAGAAAGAGGAAATCCAGGACTGGAAGTGAAATAGGCAGCTAAACTCTTTGAGATTATGGATACACCTTCAGTGGGACTCAGCTTGCATACTAAGCCACCTGAATTTAAGTGTTTTAACATGCAAACTGAATGTTTTGGTTAGCATCTATCAACTGTACAAGCAGTCTTGGGAGACTTGCCAGCTAATTTAGCCAATAAATAATACGTCTAACATCCAGTGATGCAATTGTTCCCCAAGGAGACCAGTTTTCCCTGAATACAGAGCCCAGCACAGTTACCTTTACTAAACACACACTGAAAATACCTGTTGAATTCAGTGTGAATTGATGTCACAGACTGACAGCAGGAGAACAACACCTGGAGAAGGGTGAGACCTGTTCTAGGTGTTAACCTCAGGACCCTCCCACCACCTGATGGCTGGCTGATTCTCTCATCCTGCTAAAAGTTATTTAAGAATTATCAAATCATAAAAGTGTGATTTGGTAGTAAACTTTCCAGTAAACAAGCTGGTGGTAGCTATATTGTATGTTTTATATACTTTATTATGTATATATTATTAGCTGGGAGGTGAGTTAATATTTCTGTATGGCTTTGAGACTCAAAACTGCCCATGTTAAAAGCAAAAGTGCCTCTAAACTCCATGTTTAGAGTGTGATGCAAGAAGTATGTAATTACTTAGATTCATCTGTAGATTATTTATGAGACACCATGTATTCATCAAGCTGTCAAAATCATGAGCCTTCATGGCATCCAAGAACAAACTTCAGAAATGAAAAGAGGAGAAAGAACATTTATTTTAACCAAGATCTGTCTGAACTGTGGATGGCAAGATGCTATTCCCTTCAAACTTGCAGGAATAGAGCACATATTTGAAAAACAAAAAGCAAAAGCAGGCTTAGACTTGGCCTCTAACATTCAACGTTCCTGTAGATATGAAATGAGGCAGAACTAGAGAACACATCAATAGGAGAGAAGGTATACCATCCTAGTGCTGAAGTATCTGGAATTAACAATTTACTTTCAAATATATGCCAAAGATAGTCTGGTTGAAACAACATTTTTGCTTCTTTTATGTGTTGGAATTTATATTAGAAAATGAAACCTCAAGCTGGGAAGCATAACAACAGCACAGGCCAAGTTCTATTTTTTCTAGGACACATGCAAAACTCTCTCTAGAATGAAATATTTCAACCCATTAAGCCTTATGACCCCCAAACCAAAAAACACAAGAGGAGTTATTTTTTGCTTCATTTCTTTTACAGAAGTCTGGAAAACTGCATGAAGTTGAGAGATCCTTCCTTGTTATCCTTCCTCTTTGTTCCATTTCAAGGGAGGAATTTGGGGAAGGAATTCCACATTTTCTTTTCCTCCTTTTTTCCAGGAGCAAATTACCATGCACACTCTGAGTCAGCAGTGCTGGCTAGCAGCTCATGGGCAAAGCCAAGGATCTCCCTTTCCCCACCCCCACCTTCCCTTTCCAGAGGCTAAAAAAAAATAAATTTAAATGCCATGAATATTGAACATGCTGCCTTGTTCTTCCAGTGATGGAAGAGGCTATGAAGTTCAGCAAATACTGCATCTTGCTGAGGAGATCAAGATCTGATCCATTGTAATTTCCAAGGAAAGGAAGGGCATAGTTTAAATGTCTAATGTAAAAAATATGAAGAACTTTGTAGGAAAAAAAAAACCCAGGGTTTAGTAAGGGCTCAGGGAGTTGCTATTTGAGGTGTTATTGTGCAGGTAAGTTACTTAGCACTTCTGCCTTTGACAGGAACTAGAAGTGAATTATCTCATTTTTGCCATGATGAGAGGAGTACATGCAGATATTTTTCTATGGCTTAGCAGATGGTGTTGTTACTAACTTGTAGTACTGTAACTTGCTTGTCTGTCTGAAGATGATTTAACTTACTGTTCCTCAGTTTTATTTTGCTGAAGAAAAATCAATATGCAAAATATGTCAGGAGTCCAAATTATTACTCTTATTCGGTTGCATTATTGAGTAGGCAGTTTCCTGTAATGAAGTTCTTGGCTTAAGTTTGTAAAGTATATTAAGAAGTAGTGGAAGTAGCTCAGAATAAACTGAAACAAGAAATTAAATTGTACAGATGGGCAGGTTTAGTCATTGGCCACCTATGTGAGTATATCAGTGCTTGGTGAAGTCTCATGAAAAAAAACCATTCGTGGTAAAGAACAGGCTAAGAAAACTCTCACAAGTCTTTTGTCTACAAACACTTGGTCCATGACTAGAGCTTTCCAAGTGATCCTACAATACATGCAGATAGCAATAGGATTGATTCTAAATACACCAAATGCAGTGTGTCAGAATGTTCCTTCAGAAGCCCATACACTGCTGAAAAAGAAATGACTCTTCAGAGTGTACAGAAACTTCCAGCTGAAGTTATTAACAAAAAGCCACTGGAGTTTGTCCTAACCCATTCTCGTTCCCATTACATTTACAGTTCTTCCAGCAGAGGTCTAAATACAGGCAGCTAATCCCATTAACAAAGCAACCAGCAACTGGCAAATGCACTTTTCAGAGTGGTATTCAACTGACCAAGTGGCAGCATCTACATTCGAAGAGCCCTCAAAATTTTTGTAGGAATAGATAGAAATAGGCAATCCTAGAGAACAATGTTTCTCATCTGAAAGCAGACATTTGAAATAGGTCTGATGAGTCATTCCCTCAAAAAGCCAACTTTCAACCATTGACTGTGACAGCAGCTTCGGGACAATAGCTGAGATAAAAATACCCATGGCATAGAAATCTCAAGCTCCATGCTGTGTTGGGAAAAAAAAAACCACACAACCCTGATATTGTTCTCATCTTCATATCAAGGTAGAGAAGAATAACCAGGGAAGTTCAAACAATGCCATCTTCTTAGCAGCCTCACAAAAGTCTCATTATATCTCAGGAAATAAGGTCCAACCAGTTCACTTTCTAGGCTGTGCCACTGCTAAGCCTGTAAAATCTACCTCTAATGAGAGACTGAATGGAGGGTTGAATGGAAGCAAGGCAGAAACAGAAGGTCACTGATTGATGACTGTGATTGTCAGCTCATGCAAGTGATGGACCAGGTGACCACAGTATCCATGTGTAAATAGACGGAGGAGTCTGGCCATGCCTCTCTGCAGCAGTTCCCAGGCTGGAGCATTTCTTGCCACACACACTTCTCTGGGAAAAGCTTTGTATATTCCACAAGTTTATAGCCCTGTCAGCTGACAAAAAAACCCCAACAGTTCCACATGCTGTGTCTCTGCTCTAGTGTCTCTGCTTTTTTCTTCTACCCAACACAGCCAAAAGAAGGAAAAGGATTCTTACTGTCATTACCAGCAACAGGAAAGCCGTGACATATGGGGAGCTATTGTGGGGCAGAAGGAAAAGCAGCAAGGTATGTTACAGATCCTTCATCATAGCAGGGTGATAAAACATACCCTTAACCCAGCCAGGGATCCTCCTTTCAGCCTGTATTGGTAGATTATATTCACTGGCCAGACTTTACTAAACCATTAGTGACAGAAGCCCAAACTTGAGGGATTAGACAAGGGATCAACATTTGTATTTTGTTTTTATTAACTATTAGCATATGTACCAGTATCTTTTACATCTTTTTAGGCTTTTATAAGCTCAAGCAAAGATCATAAATTATTGCTGTATTGTCCTTTCCTTGCCTTTGGGTGATTTGACTAATACAGGCAAACTGTGGATGTGTGTGTAGAGTAATCCTGTGATTTGCTCTAGTAAAAATAACCAAGCATGTCTCTGTTAGCCAGTGCTCAGAATGCTTCACTTTAGTCATTTATTTTTACTTCCTCAGTCTCAATAATCAGTGCAAAAAGACAGGTATTTTTTCATGGGTTGATTAACATCCTTCTGCAAACAAACCTTCCTTCTTTTTTTTAGAGGACTGTTTTGGGAAATCAGAATGGTTTTCTGGAGGTGCCTATCTCTTTCCATCAAGATTCACAGAATCATAGAATGGTTTGGGTTGGAAGGAACCAAAGCTCATCTGGTCCAACCCCCTGAAGGGAGCAGGGACATCTGCAACTAGAGCAGGGTGCTCAGAGCCCACTGTATGGGTGCCTCAGATACCTGAAGCACCTTTAAGTGCACTGGATGTTTGTCCCTATGCAATAAAGCCCTTTCCCCAGTGTCTCAGCTTCCACTATGGTCCATGCAGTCAATGTATTTACTGAAGCCCTGAAAGTGATAAAATGAAGGTGTCTGTGGGTAATGAGCTGCATGTAGAAATGTTCTGTTCTTCATCGCTGATTATTGAGGGAGCCTGCATGACTGACTTAGACTGAACATGGAATTTTTAGGTAGCTACATTGGGTATTTCCACTCTAAGGATTTAATTTATTTTCACAGAGGTAGGTTTTTAGTGACATTTCAGATGCTTAAGAGGGTTGAGTTGTCAGAAAGACACAGATCTTCTGTAAGAGCCAATGCCTTGATATGCTAAGGAATTTAGAGAGACTTGGTTATGTGCACCTGAATCTGATTCTAAAAATCTCCAAAGTCAATTCCTAATTCTCTTTCTTGGGGAATTTATTGCACACTGCATAATGCTATTTACAGGCAAAGTCTAAGGGTCTTTTAGAATTTCTCTGACATGCAGTCACTGCCAGTGCAGAGAAATTCAAAGTCAATCAGTGTTGTCTTAATCCATGTTCCATCGCTAGAAATAAAGATCCTAGAAACCAGTCAACTGTGTCATTGATTCCAGGAAGAATCAAATTCACTCTCTTACTGCTGTGTTTTTCTCAGCGAGACTAACAATCTAAAGAAGTAATAAAGACTCACTTTTGTCAGAAAATACAGCAGACAGCCACAGAATATGCTATGGGAATAGGAACAAAAGAGCATTTTCAGCGAATTACCTTTTAAAAGAAGAGCCAGTTGTCTGACAGTTGGCTCACTCAGTTTTCTGGAGAGGTAACATGATTTTAGGACCTTAATGTAAATAGTTTGCATGCAAGGAAACACTTTAATTCAGCACTGAAACCTCTCCACTTCTGCAGCAGATTGAAGCAGCTGCCTTACTGGATATAGCACAAGAGCAAGTTTAAAAGGACCTGCAAAGATCTGATGAAAATCATGCTGAAAAAATAGAGTCACTCAGTTATAATTCAGATAACATGGTAATAGTCTTTTGAGACTTATTTTTTTTTCCTGACATAGTGCTACAGACATAAAAAAGTTAAATGATTGTCACTTGTCACAGCTTACAGCTGTCTGTGACCCTGAAGATACTGACAGATCACAACAGCATGAGAAAGGCCAGCCATTGCATAAGTTTTACTGTTATTCATTGACCATTTTTTAACTGCAGTGGCCTGGTGTATCATGCCTGCAGTGATGTGTAATGCTTACAATTAACAACGTGCGTTAAAATAATTTCCCTGCCCCACAGGTAAAATCCATTGCAAATGCATCTACTACAATTTACATTTGAAAATAGTTATTAAGGACCACAACCAACTATTTCTCTTCAATTAAGTGAGATTTTTCCTCCTTTTTGGCTGACAGGAAATACAGAGAGTTGGAAAAGCAGACAGGACATTTTATTATTAGCTTTTTATTTTTAATTTTAACATTCCTTTATATCTTACCTCTAGTTAAATTTAAGTAGGACTACTTCTGAAACAAAGTTCTGCCATGAAATGGAGATATATTTTTGTTTTCCACATTTGTTCATGTTAATTTTCAGCCTTAATTATTTAAACATTTGAGCTGAACCTGCAGTTTTCAACACCTAAACTGCTCACAGAAAAATACTTTTATTCAGTCCTGCTCCCAGAAACTAATCTTATCTGAGTCAATATCCTACCCAGTTGCCTGGACAAATTCTATTGCAACTTTCTATTTTCTTTTAACTTATGTTCCTGGGTTATTAAAGAAGGACTTCTTGGCAATTCTGGAGAGTACAAAAGTAATAGCTTTGAAAGAACCAGGTAGGAATTATTACAATGAATACACTATAGGATGGGAATAGCAGCTCATACACATGCTCTGAAGTTAATGGTGTTTTCAGAGTTGTAGGTGTTAAATTCCAGTACTTTTCCTTCCCTCCATTTCCCATCTGAATGGAAGTCCAGCAAATGCTGAGAAGATGACTAAACTTAGATTTATTAGCAGTGCTTGCAAAGGAGGCAGTCCTCATTTAAACCACCAAAACGCTGCTGAATGTGTCGGCAGAATGTGTTCATGCTGCCCAAGGAGATAATAGAAATTTCTGCTCCATTACAGCAATTTTTGCATCTTTTCTCTGAGTCATCTTAATTTCCCGTTCCTGATGATCAGCTCACCTAAGTTTTAAGTATCTTAGAGAGTCCATATAGCTTAACTTGTCCATCACTTGCCATCTTGAGTCAGTAAAGAGAAAAAAAGCTATTCCAGAGAACAATTTATCCCACGAATGTCAGGAACTGATAGCAGTTTGAAAAGGAATAGCTCTAAGGGAGGACCCACAGCTCTTCAGTGGCTGACTAGACTTAGTTTAGGTTAGAGAATTCAAGTGTTAGTTAATAAAATCAAGAGAGACAAATCACAGCCCTGGAGACAAAGCAATGAATAAGAACTAGTAGCATTTGGGGTTAAGATTCTTAGGACAGAGTAAAGTATCCATATCTTTTATATGTGCTGTAGAAAATCCATGGCAGAACACTACTCTGGTAGTGCAGGTTGCACTTAAGGTCCTACAACTCCACCACCTTACCATGGCTTAGCACTGTACTGTAGGTAGAACATGGCACTCAAGACAAAGGCACAGTGTATTAAGGAAAGATTTTCTTGACACTGAGATACACGGGATTA
The DNA here is from genome assembly GCA_013399075.1 of Chloroceryle aenea. Classification (NCBI taxonomy): domain Eukaryota; kingdom Metazoa; phylum Chordata; class Aves; order Coraciiformes; family Cerylidae; genus Chloroceryle; species Chloroceryle aenea. Next base: position 179,191 of record VWZY01000168.1, read on the forward strand.
CCAAAGACACTATGATCCCAAATGAAGAATGGTAGAGATCCCCAGTGAAATTATTGTTATACTATTTGTCTTGCCAGGCAGACCATATATATAAGCATAGCCTGGCTGTGTATTATAGAAGAATAAGAAAGAAAGATGCTGGAGGCTTTTCCAAGAAATAGGAACATACCAGTGGTTCACCCACTGGATGTTTGTCCCATCTCCAGCTGTCACTAGCAAAAAACTTTTCTGTAGATCATTCCAAAGCTGTTTGCTTGTGACTGTTTTGGCTGGGATGGAGTTAATTTTTCTTCCTAGTGGCTGGTATAGTGCTGTGTTTTTGATTTATTGTGAGAATAATGTTGGTAACACACTGATGGTTTAGTTGTTGCTAAGTAGCACTCATCCTAAGTCAAGGACTGTTCAGTTTCCCATGATCTGCCAGTGAGCCAGTGCACAAGAAACTGGGTGGAAGCATGGCCAGGACAGCTGACCCCCAGTAGCCAAAGGGATATTCCACATCACAGGACATTATGCTCAGTATATAAACTGGGGACATTGGCCAGGACAGGTAGATCTCTGCTTGAGGATGGGCTGAGCATCTGCCAGGAGGTGGTGAGCAATTGCATTGTGCATCACTTGTCTTTCTTGGGTTTTATGTGCCTCTCTTTCTGTTATCTTCCTTTTATTTACTATTATTCTTACTATTATGCTTTATTTTGTTTCACAGCCCCTTATTGTTTTGTTTTGTTTTTCCAATTCTCCTCCCTACCCCACAGCAGGGTGAGCGAGCGGCTTCATGGTGGTTAGATACCAGCTGGGGTTAAACCACGACAGTGTCACAGCACCTTTTCTATCCCCTGTCAAAGCTGATCCTGAGCTTTTTCATTTCTGGGCTTTCAGCTTTAGTAGTGTGACTGAATTCACAGTAACATCCCTTTTAGCTTCTGCTGCTCCATTTGAGAACAAGAGACTTTATAGAGCCCGTGGCTTGGTTTATGCCCAGATTATGAAGATTTTGTTCATTCTAGTGCTGTTATATTATTATTGACAGAATTCATCCTACCTAACTTCAGAACACCATAATGATTGCTTTAATAAGCAATGGAGAGAAATAGGTGCTTGTCACACAGTCTTCTCAAAATAAGATGGATGTCTACAATATGGCAAGTCCTCTAAATCCTTAAAAGTGTGATTTCTGAGTACTTATTCCAATCTATTAACTACAAAAACAGTTAAAAAAATACTAGCATTGATAAAGGCCTCTCTGCTTTACAAACCCATATTTAGGTGATGTGAATCCAGCCATTGTTATCTGATGAACAGACTTCTAAAAAGCATGTTGATAAACTCGGAGACATTCAGTAAAGAGATGAAGAATGAGTCAGTGCTTGGAAAACAGAAATCAGTGAAGCTCTTTTTCTTCCATTTGTTTAAATAAAAAGCTTGATCACAAAAGAGTAAGCCTTGATCACAGCTTAGGTACTGAGGGTTGAACGTTTGTCATGTTCAGATAGACACCTCTGCAGTATAGATGTCTGAAATGAGGACAGAACCTAACCCTGGTATCACATTGTCTCTAACTTCTACCTTGAAATTCTTGCTTGTTTCTACCATCTCTACCATGAGGTTAGTAGAAAAATATCTATATGTTAATATATAAATATCTGTATCTAAATAGATATTCATATATAAATTTAGGAAAGTATCCATCAGTGCAAAAAAGCATCTTTGACCAAGGACAGTTGTATTCAGGCAGATAACAGCTATTTGGGTTTCTACCCTGTCTCAGATAGGAGCCAAATAGAAAACATTTAGGTGTAGAGGTTTATTCATAGCTATACCCTCCCAGCTCTAAGAATACAATAGCTTTTAAAAGCTGAATGTGAGCAGAACAGCCCCAGTCCTATTGTTCTTGTGCACAGCTGCAGCAGTAAGGGAGACACGCACACGGGCACACAATGAAGTAATGTCTTCCTACTGGTGCCAAGGGAAATAAGGAGAAGATAACAAAAGGGCTGCTAAAGAACAGGAAGATGATGAGGCGCTCAAGAAAAGTCTAAGACTAAAAAATCTGCTCCATCATCATATGAAGATGGAAGCACTTTTCAGGTAGGCATTGCATACCTGCAAGTACTTCATTTGAATGTCTTGATTTGCCTGGCAATGTTACTGCCCTTCAACATTTTTTAGAGGAATGACAGGAGGAGTGGGACTACTTAACTAAGGACTACAATTTAAAGATTAATTTGACAGGGAGTCATGAACCACATCATCACAACTGTGTCCTCAGCACTTCTACTCAAATTCTTGCACCGTGTTCACTAGTATCATACCTTGGCTCATTCCAGATTAGGGCATTTTAGGCACTATAAACATTAAATCAGAGGCCTAAACCTGCAGTTCCCTCAAGAAACCCCCTCACCAAATGAGAGAGAAAAACACTCAGGGGACAACTCTGGAAAATCAGGTTCCACCAGCAGAAAGCAAGAGAGAACACAGGCTGGGAAAACTCTGTTATGCCAATCTACAGCTGAAGAAATGTTCTACTACTCTTCATCAGCAGGGCTCTTTCCATCATGGAATTTCTCTAAGTGTCATATTTCTTGGCTGTGATCCTGTGCCCCCGTGGACAGTATCAAATACAACTGGTCAGTAGATACCAGATCCAGCAAGACATACATGTGAGGTCCTTTGATTTACAACTAGATGAGCTAGAAACCCACCAGGAAGCAGAAGACAGATGAGATATTCTCTTTGTCAGTGTACACTTGTGATATGTGTGATGCATCTGAATGGACAGGCTGCTGAATACCTGCCTGTCTTTTGAGGTCACCACTCAAGGAAACATTGACTGGAAAACTTGCTCACACAAAGCTAAGTAGATGGACTACAATGAAGTATGTGGATGCCATGAAAAGAGACCTACATATCAAAACATCCCATGGTAAAAGTCACAGTCCAGATTTTTCTGGGTCATCCAGACCTCTAACTTGATGTGGTCAGTACAACAGAGCCAGATGCTGAGGCAGTATTTGTCTGATAAAATGTAGACATCTGCAGTGAGATGCAGATGCCTGAGATGGTCAACTTCCATATATGTCTGCAGAGAATAAAAGGCATCATCTATTCTACTCTGAGGATGAAATGAACTATATCTCAGGATCTACTTATTAGATCTCCAGAGCTACAAAATGAGCAAGATGACTTGCTCATTTTTCGTGTAGATGCATTTGCAGGTATCAACATTTAATTAGATGAATCCCATGCTAAACGTACATGACCCAGGAAACTGTCATTAGGTATCTGAGTAATCCTAGCCCTGAAGATGGGAACAGGTCAGCAGAGTCAGGATGGGAAAAATAAAAATGAGAAAGGTTGTGTATGGATCAGCAGTGAGCTTTATCAATCCTTATCTGGGCAGAAAGTCCCTCAGGGACTGCTGACAGCTCTAAGAGGGTCCAGCAGGAGATGGGGCATCTCTACAATATAACAGTGGCAAAAACTCTAACAAGGGAGATGGAAATAGAGATGTAAGAACTAGCCTCGCTCCACTGCCTGGAGAAGTTGAGTATGAAGTAATCATTCCCCTCATTCATTTTTTGCCTTTGGCTTTCATTATTTCCCTTTATCACTTTAATTCCCTCTCTAGAGTGATGGAGTCAGATTCTGGGTCCTGCTGAGATTTCACTTCCTTCAGATTCTCTTTTTCATTCAGGCTGTAGGTGATGGTTGAACAGAGATGGACACATAAGGTCAGCACATGACCCTTATTTCTTTTCATATAAAGGCTCCTAAAGAATTTAAGGCATTTAAGAGGAAGAAGCCATCATAAAACTCATGGAAAATAACAAACAGAAAGTCTCAAGACAATCATTGTCTCTGAAGCATTATAGGTATTACACAGCCATGGAAGGAGAGAAAAGAGTGCTGTGAAGAATAAAACAGTAACACCTGGGCATGAGAGGTAGAGGGGGAGGGAAAGGGGAAAACATGAAAGCCCTCACAAGTCAGGGCTGGATGCTGTCCATAATAGAGTGGTAGCCTTGCTCTTCAAGATCTGTGGTTGCAGTTGCAGCATCAACATTGTGCTTGTGCTGGATCTCACCCAGAGATGCTCTGGGGAACCATTTAGTTTATGGCTGTGTTCACAGATGCTGAACACAGCAAGGGGGCAAAGCAAGGCAGGAGAGTTGAATCACTGCAAAATGTAGGAACCCATAAGATGTTCTTCCTCTTTTGACTTCAAAGTGCGTTGCTTTCTGTGTAGCACTTTTAGACACGAGAAATATTGGTGCAGAAGACAAGGTCTTTAAAGAGGAGCAGAGGACCTAGTATTACCATTATTATTTGTTGCACCTTTTGGGAACCTCGCAGTAGGATTCACACTGTTACATTATTGTTCTAGATACTGTAGAAATACAGATCACAAAGACTGTTCATACCCCAGATTCAAGTGTTATATATGATCATTTGACTTTGTGTCACCTGCAACAGAAGAATGTGGAGCTACCTTGTTGACAGAGGTTACTGTAGTTCACCTGAATTGATGGATTTTTTTTTAAGCCATAGTAACTTGAACGTATGTCTGAATCTCTACACACTCCCTAAAAATTCACAATCCTATTTTATACCCTGACAAGAAATAAACCCACAGAAAATGTATACATTGAGTTGTTCCATGGGAATTGGCATGCAGAAGCAGTCAACAAAGGGAAGGGGCGGTTTTGTGCTTCTCCTTGCTCCTGAATAAACATAAGTTTACTCTTTAGCCAGAAGGGATTTCTTCCTTCTTTCAGCTATTTCTGAGAAGCAAGGGAGTTATTTCCTATGCTTCTTTTTCTTTGAAGGAAATAAGTTAATAACATATTTCCCTGCTACCTGCCATCATTAGTAAGTCTTACTGCTACAGATGAATAACAAAACACAAATGCAGGCCAATTTCTCCCAAGTGAAAAATAGTTTGTCTGTAGCAGGCAAAAATCGAGCGGAATCAACACACTGAACGTAGGACTGCCTAATTTATGGGCAGTTACTACCTCTTCAGGGAATTTTGTAATGAAACCTCAAACAATGCTTTATAACTTAACCTAAAAGCCAGGTTCAGCTGTGGTAAATAATGTACCATTCCAGTAATAGACCAGGAGCAAAAGTGCTTTTGGAGTAAAGAGATAGCAGCGGTACTTTCCCGAATACTATGAAGTGGGAACCCATCATGTGTGGAGTATCCTCTGTTGAGACAGCTCTTGATAGCAGGCAGCAACATGGTGTCACTCAGAACAGTGTAATTAGTATCTCGTTGAAGTTGAGCAAACAGGAAGACAGGGGTAGATCTCCTGTTGATGTCTCACCCTTTACTATGGAGATTAAGCTTTGCTGGTAATGAGAATGGCAAGATCTGGCTTGAAGCAAGTATCATGTAGTAAAATGTCAGTCTGGAAAGTCAGGAATTAAAGGAGATAGACTAGAATGCTGTAGTCCCAGAGGTGAACTGAAATATATGTAAACCATGCCTACAATCATTTTTAAAAAGTAGAAAGGGCAAAAAACAGGATCACGGAATGAAATGATTTGCAAAGAAGAAATATGCCAGAACTGTTCACTGGGAAATTAATGTCTTTAAGGGAATGTGGCTTCTTTACCCAAGCGTGTAAACTGTGGAACTTGTTGCCACAGGATGTGGTGAACAACTAAAAGATGCACAGTGAGCCTGGGAAAATTACAGTGATTCAATCAAAAAATACTGGGGGAACAGAATGGAGCAGGTGGGTTCTACTGCTTAGTGCCTGAAAGGATTCAGTCCCTTCCTGCCTGAGACCATGACACATTTTCATCATGGTGAGATGCAAAAGCTTTTCCAACGACTCTGGTCCTCCTCTATCTCTGAGATGTACTCTTAGAATTTGGAACAGGCAGGAGGGAGGAGTTTGGTCTGAATAGTCCAACTACCAGGGTTATTCTGAATTTGAGTGATAAAGAACAAACTAGCTGGTGAAATGGTCATCTTAGACCTCAGACAATTCATGAATCCAAATAATAGTCATTCCATAATGATAAGAAGTAGGGCTCATGGTCAGCTTCTGACATTGTTCTGGGAGCAGAGGAAGAGAAAGGTGGTGGGGTTTTTTCATTTTGTCCCTGCTTATGTCACTTCTGGCCTAGGGAAGAATTGGGAACACAGAGGTTCTCTAAAACTCATCCTTGGGGCTGAAATGAACTGCCTGAAGTACATGCTTTCCTCAATTCCACTAAATCACACGGTTGCTCAGAGCTGGGAAGCAGAACAAAAATGAGCTTATGTATGTAGCATGGTTTAACCTCAGCTGCCACGGGGGGTTAATCCCCCCAGTGGGATGGGAACTAGAATCAGAATTGAGTAAAACTCATGGGTTGAGAAGAACACTTTAATAATTGAAATAAAATTACTATGTTGTAATAATAATAGCAATAATAGAAGGGAAGACAACAAGAAGAGGTTGACATAAAACCCAAGAAAAGACAAATGATGCACACTGCAATTCTCACCACTCTCTGACTGATGCCCGAACAGCAATCCACCTCTCCTGGTCACCTGTCACTGGGCATGACATCAAATGGTGTGGAGCATCCCTCTGGCAAGTTGGGGTCAGCTGTCCTGGCTGTGTCCCCTCCCAACTTCTTGTGCCCCTCCAGCCTTCTTGCTGGCAGGGCATGAGAAGCTGAAAAATCCTTGACTTAGTATAAACACTGCTTAGCAACAACCACAAGCATCAGTGTGTTATCAACAATTTTCTCACACATAACACCCTACCAGTTACTAAGGAGCCAAAACCAGGACAGTATGATCTTAATAGCAAGACTGTGATGTAAATACTCCTACCAGCTAAAATGCAGGAATGTCTTGCTTCAGAAGATGATTTGGTAACAAAAGTATCTGCATCCTGCCTTCCCTTGCTTCTGGGCTAAAATATGTGGTGAGGAAAAAAGGAGAGAAATCTCCCCTCTTTTATCACACACACAATGCCTTTCATCTGCTTTTCTCTGTGCTTTTACCAATTCTAGTCACAGTAGAAGCAGTTTGGACAAGACTCAGAAAATAGACTCTGATTTCCAATTAGTTTCTTTGTCATTCTTTGTCCTTCTCTCACTGATGCTGGCCATGGGCAGATCCTGCTGCAGTCAGGGGAGAGATGAGACAGGATATTAAACTATTAATTTTGTCTTTGCTTGCTGCCTCAGTTTCTTATCTCAGCAACAGCACAAGTAGTCTTCATCAAGATTACAATCATCACAATGTTAATCCTGGTAAAGGTCTCAGATCATGTGAGAGACAGGCACAAATTATTACCAAGCTGATGAGGGGGAATGAGCTGTTACAGAACAGACCAACAATGCACTTAGTCTTACATCCAGTCCCCAGTAGCTCTTACCACCTATACCAGCAGAAGACACAAACACTATCAAGGCCTTTCCAGATATACTGGGGTTTTTCCTTTTGTTTTCAGATTAATTTTGTAGATACATGGCACGGCATCTCCTAAAGTACAGAAGCAAATTCCTGACCTCTGCTAATAACCAGCAATCGCTCTGGTACATTCCCACTGATTGATTTTTTTGTCCTTCTAATGTTCCTCTAAGCTCATTCAGCTGCAGGGACTGCACCTCTTACCAGAAGATGTTTGCACTGACATTGCTGAACCCCCCTGCAGACATCACAGGAAACATCTAGAAACAATCAGTTCAATGTATGCGGTTTATCCCAAGCTGAAACTCACCTGGAGAAGAATCATTGAGAGGGTTCAGGGCAGCTGCCCTCCGTATCTTCTCCAGACAAGTCTCTTGCTCCTTTTTAATGATGCAGTTGGAATGGGTTGCTGTAACCTGAAGTATAGGGGAAACGAATGTGGAGAAAGAACAATTACAAACTAAAAATAACTCGTGAGTTTATGATGAAATATCAGTAAATTTTTCGGTATCCTTTCAAAAAGAAAAAGCAATAAAAACATCCTTAGAAGATAAGAGAAAGCTCCAACAAACTTTTTCTTTTGTCCTTTTTTTTCTCTCTTTTTTCCCTCAAAACATTTAAGGCTCCTCTATGCAATTATAGTGCTTACAAATTGTTTGGGGGTTTTATGTTGCTTCCCCTGACAAAGTGTAATGTCTACTGTGTTTGCTTTATTTTATTGTATTCCTTCCTCATATAAGGCTGAAGGAAATGTACCTCTGAATAAAGAAATAATTTAAAGAGGAATCAGAAATCAACTGAGGCTCAGTTTGATCTTCCACCAGTTTCTAATGAGTCTTGCACAATCCATTGATTTCACTCAGGACTCAAAACTAAATTAAAAGCTCTTTCTCTCAGTCTTTCATCTCTCTCCATTCCTTAGTGTTTCCTTCTTCCTTTATTCCCAGTGAATACAAGCCAACTTTCTTGCCAAAAGAGAATGCAATGCCAATTAAACTGAGATTACTTGATCTAAATATTTTCTTTTTCTTTTCTCTTTCTTTTCTTCTTTTACTTTTCTTTTTTTCTCCTTTTTTTTTTTTTTTTTTTTTATAATTTTAAGGTTTTAAGGAATCCAACAACNNNTTTTTTTTTTTTTTTTTTTTTTTTTTTTAATGGAAGGCTCTAAGGAAACCCACAACAAGAAACAAAGTGTGGGGGGAAGAAGATAAAAAAGCTTAATTAATTCATAAGAGGCCAATAGGATGACCCATTTTCAGAAATCAATAAAAGATTTCATTCCTATTGCAGACAGTGGCCAGGGGATACCAATTCAAGGGCAATACAATCTCAGCTTTCATTAGATCAATTCATAGGTGCCCTGGTAAGGTTGAAATCACACTCTGTAGAGAGCACCGTGAAAATCAGTGCACTGGTGAAAGATGGGATAGGTCACCCTGGTTCACTGAAGCAACTTTGCTGTTTCACATTTCCCATCCCATCTCCTTCACTGTTGACAGGGAGACCTACAGAGGAAGTAGAGTGTACCTGTGAAGTGGTTTGTTTTCCCTTACCTACCAAGTAGGAACATGGAAACGGGAAAAGTGATGCCTGAACTCAATCTACTTCGGTTTATTTTGGAGCTTCACCCACACAGTTCTTTTCTTCCTTCAAATCCCAACAGAGGAAATGAGGCAAAAATTTTTGGGTCACTAATGCATCAAGCTGCCACCAGCCACTCAACAGGTGCTCACAGTAAATCCCAAGGCATACATAATCCTAGTTTGGTGGTACTTGTGTTGCACTTCTGTGTGTGCTAGAGCACATTTTTGACCTTGTAACAGTCATAAGCCAGCACCCTTACTTCAGAGACAAGAGAGGGCTTCCTAATGAACCTCTGATGGAAAGCTTTACTCACCGTATGTTTCTTTACACACTGTTAACCTGTAGAACTCTTTTCAGCTTCATATTGTGGATGTTAAATGTTATAGGAGTTCAAAACATATGTACAAATATATTTATGGATGGATTTATGCAAAATCCATCAAAGGATACTAATCACAAAGAATCCCACCATGCTTAGATTTTGATGTCTAATGGGGTAATCACAGAGGGTTAGATTCAATCTGTAATGAAAGTCCAAAAGAGTGTGATTTATCCTTCCTATTTTTGGTGTCTTCTTTAGTAGAGGTAACTCACAGCCAGGATTCGTTTGATTATAAAGAAAGCCTAAGGTTAAAAGCTCAGATTTTATTGTTTTCCTTGCAGATAGGCACATCTAGTCAGACTGTCTGACTAAACTAACTAAACTGAGTCAACTGCATCTGAGTAAGTCTGGCTCAGGTGGTGTTTGAAATGCAGACCACTGGGTACAGAGAGAGCATTAGAGTGAGGTGCTTCACCTGTCCTTGTAGCCTTCCTTCAGCTTTCACTATCAGCAACATATTTTGATGTGACTTCCCCTAATCATCTTGATGTCATTTTCTAGCACTCTTCATCAATAGATTAAAAAAAAAATATTGGGAAACATGGAAACTGAGACAGAAAGCAAAGAAAGGGAGGAAACATTATCCTCAGTGCCACAGGAGAATAGAAACTGCCTGTCATCTCTGCTAATGCATCTCAGAGATGCTTTAATGTTATCATGTTTTCCTGAAAGGATACACATGTTTCATGTTTGTCCATTAACTATGTACTGGTAGAGCCTTTAATCTGTTGAGTCAGTCTTCAACAACTGAACAGCAGGGCACAATTCAAATGGAAGTGTAAGCTTGAACTTCATGGCCTCCTGATTTAATTTCTTTTGCCTCAAGGACATTTGCAATTTCCTGATTTTAGCAGAGACAGTCTGGTTTCAGTTTCCCAGAAGATATCAGTGACATGTGCAGCTAGAGAATACTTTGACACATACTAGAAAAAACAAGAAACCAAATGGATAGCTCATGAAATTCACACTTTTTATATATATATATAATTCCTTTCGATGAAGTGAAGGATTTTGACTCACATCACTTTTGAAAAGTTGTATATTTGTATAGGTATAAATATAATGAATAAAATCAATGTTGGTTTTGTTCTGAAAGAACACAACAAAGCCAAAAGCAAGTAGCTACAATGCTATAAATATAAAACAAATTAAGAGCTTTCATTTTTCTTCATTTCTTTTTATTAAGGTGGCCACCACAAAAATAAACTGGCACATGCTGTGTGTAACTTATAAGCACTTAATTCTTTGCTGTTCCCTTGAGATTATGATAATATATGAATAACAACCATGTTGTGAGAGTCTAGAGCACAAGCTTTGTGAGGAGTGGCTGAGTGACCTGGGGATGTTCAGCCTGGAGCAAAGGAGGCTCAGGGGAGCCCTTCTGGCTCTGACAGCTCCTGACAGGAGGCTGGAGCCAGGTGGGTCAGGCTCTGCTCCCAAGGAACAAGTGATAGGACAAGAGGAAATGGCCTCAAATTGTGCCAGGGGAGGTTTAGGTTGGGTAGTAGGAAAAATGTCATTCCCTGACAGAGTTCTTAAGCATTGTCCCAGGCTGCCCAGGCAGTGGTGGAGTCCCCATCCCTGGAGAGATTGAAAAGCTGCGGAGATGAGGTGCTAAAGGCCATGGTTAATGGTGACTGGGCAGTGCTGGCTTAATGGTTGGACTTGATAATTTGAAGGTCTCTTCCAGCCAGAAGGGTTCTATGATTACATTACAAACTACATTTATTCTCTCACACATATTCTCAAGGTGCTGTTTTCTTGTGACCTGTTCCATTAAGAAAGCCATTGTTAGTGCATAAACCCGAGCAGAGAACCAGCTGAACACATTTGTGCTGTGCTCAGCCCTGTCCTAGTTGGGTGTATAAAGCACATTAACAAATTTTAGAGTTATGTGTTTATGGAAGGCATTGCTCAAATATACAAATGCTCCAGGGGAAGAACCACGTGGGAGGACTTGTGCAGATCAGAAGAGTAACCACACACTTCCTTGCTCATAAAAATAAATATGTGTTGTCAGCTTATTTGGGAATTTTTAACTAGCTTGCTTTCTGCTTGTTTTTGTTCAAGAATGGCAAATACTTGGAGCAAGACAGGCAAAAGCAACTTTAAGAACAACTTCTTCCTTTCCCCAAGATTTCTATACTGGAAAGGCAACAAGTCAAGCTGTCTGCTTTGGTGCATAAAGTTCTCCAGAGCACAGTAAGAGCTCTGCACTTCTTCCCAGCATGTGGCACTGGCTGTGCCTCATACTGGACATGGTGCAGTACAAGCTGCTGACACTGTGCCTGATGTCATGACTCTCATGTCCAGTAAACCTGCAAATGGGGAGAGAATAGTCCTGAAAATACATCCAAGGAGCACAGAGCAAGGCTGTAAGTATTGAGCAGAGAGAGCAGGACCTGACAGTGTTAGGAAGATGCTTCCTAACCACTTGTCTTAAGGAGCTATTAATGTCTACACCATTTGATGTGCCTTAAGGTATCTTACTCATACTTCAGTTCCTGCTGTTAGCATGAGCTTTTACCTTTACCCTTCACTGGGATATTCTGGATACTGTAGGTTATATCTAATGGCAAAAGACAGTTATGTTTCACCACTGGAATAATTTCCTAGTTATATCAAGCTAATCCCACACTAATCATCCCACGGGGCAACAGTGCAGAACAGTCTAGCCAAAAATCCTGTAACTATAAAGGACTGCATTCAGGTATTCAAAAAATACTGTTCTGCTTATTTTACTCTCTGTAAGGCTGTTCACAATTGCTTTAAAATGTGATTTCACTGTACAAGGTAACTCAGTGGATTTACAGAAATGAGAAAAGTCACCAGCATTCTTGAGAAACTCCAGGATCAGAAAATATGCTTTGAAGTCAGAGTAAAGATGTGATACTGAACTGTGCAATTTACTTGGCATTTTCATTTCCACAAAGACATGATCAGATACAGCAATTCAGTACCAAGAGTTGTTCTTTCCTCTTCCACATGTCTGTATTATCCCTGTAAAGCCCTGAGTCTTTTTTTTTTTACAAAGTTGAATGAGAATATTTCCACTCCATTTAAGACTTGTCATATTAAGCACTATGACCATAAAGAAAGAGGTAAGGAAATACAGGTAAGAAAAAGCAAATAAACAGCAAAATTAAGTCTTCTTGAAATCCCTCATGGACAACGTATTCTATCAACAAATGAAATCTGATCCACCTTTTGTCTAAGTGTTGTTGCCAAAGTAATAGAAGAGAGGAATTTAATCCACTAGATATATTAGGTCATCAACTTCATACTGAATTACACTTTCTATTAATTCTGTTATAACCTTCAGTTTTAAAAAGTTAGCTTAAAAAATGAGGTATTATTACATGAGTATTGCCACGAGAAGCTTATTTTGTCATGAAAACAACAATACCAGACTCAATCCCTGTTCTTATCAAGCAATGATTCAACTGGTCAAACCAGGGCCAAGAGCTGCCAAACGCTGTGTTAAAAATAGAGGTGTTTGGGAAGGAGTTCTGATTATCTGGATTTTTTCAGATCTGATTTACATCATTACTGGTGCCCACAACACTGGCTTGGCAGTCAAGCAAATTGTTGTCTCCAGGAAGGTTTTATGTTGTTATTTGATTGTGGTTTTGTCTGCCTGTGTAAATGGCACCTAAACTACAGTAATTTCAAACCACTTCAGACTAAGTGAAAGGGTAAAGTGATCAGAAATGTATTCTAACCAAGGAATAGTTGTTCAATCTGCAGCATGGTTTTGACACCATGCTTTAATAAATTGTGAAGATAAAAAAAAACAAACCAAACCCAACCAAACCACACTGCCAAAAACAAAAAGGCATTGATCCCTTTCAAAGGGGTTTGCATGAATTTCAGCTATCTTGGCCATTGTCCTTTCAGTTTCCTTTTCTGAGAGCAACAGTAACACAGAGAAATTGTCTCCAGAGGATTTCTGGGAAGGGCACACCTCTTTTTCACTCTTCAGGCAACAGTGGTAATAAAGGAATGTTTAAGTATTCCTGGAAGGCTATAATAGGTATCAGAGAAACCCAAACCCAATAATATATGGAAGATAGCTTAAAGCTGTCTTAACCTTCTTGTTCTGGTCACAGATTTGACATTTAAAGCTTCAGTCCTTCATACATCTTTGCCTTCATGAAGCCATCCTTGTCTCTGGTGCCTGTGAGATCATAGCAACTCCCTATATCATGTGTCTTTCAGAGTGAGTCATGGAATCATAAGATAATTCAGGTAGGGAAGGGAGTTTTTACAGAAGTTTTCAGCTCAACCTCTCACTCAACGTAGGGTTAGCAATGAGATCAGACTAGGTTTCACAGGTCTTTTTCCATCTGGGTTTTGGAATACTCCAAGAATGGAGACTGCATAACCTTTGCCCAACTTATTCCAATGTTCACGTAGCCTCAGGGTAAAAAGGTCTCTCTTTAGTATGAAAGTCCCTTGTTTCAGTTTATTCCCATAGTCAGTTGTCCTCCTGCCATGCACCATGATGCCTGACTTTTTGACAATCTCCTCATATTTACTGAAAGGCTGTTACTGTTAATACCACCAAAGCCACTGTTGACTTTAGCCTGTTTTCTTCAGGACCTATGTGCAGAGTCAAGAAGCCTTGAATGGTTTATCACACTATAAAAAAAATCCTCTTGATGAGTTTCACTGAGTGAAGGCTGAGGGAATCTGTGTTAATGTGAGACTTTTCTCACTGTGGGGACATTGGGAAACAGAGAAGCTTTTAGGAGTTCTTCATTTGTCTTGTCGTGCTGCCGAATGCCACATTCATTTGCAAGGCAAGTTCTTGTTATTACTCATTATCATTTGCCCATTTATACTTGATTACATTTAAACAAAACCCCGAAGAGAAAAGATCTTAGACAGGAAATTTGTTTTGTGCAGGCTCCCAGCAAGTTCAATAGAAACCCCTTCTGAGTCACACTTGGAACAGAAATTCGTGATGAACAGCTACAGGAGGTTGCAGAAACACTTTCTCCACACACACACATATACCCTACCCAAGGGAGAAAGCTTTAATTAATCTACTAATTAAATTAAAGCTATTTGCCCTCAACTATCACACACATTCCTCCCTTTCACTCCTCCCCACAGGCGGCTCCAGCAAGTTCATGGTGCTACAGCTCTCACTTTAATATCCTCCAATGGCTTTGGGAGTGGGGAGAATACTGAAGAATAGAGGCAAAGAGCTCATTAGAAGAGTGGTAATAGGAAGTGCTCAAGCTCATTCTCAATTTCCCTCCTTCTTCTTTCAGGGCTAAAAGACATTGGTTTAGAAATTGTGCCAACGTGGAGGTGAAAAAAACCAAGCAACAAGCAACAAAAAAACCCCACTCAAATCCCACAAGGAATCAAACCTTTGCATAAAAGACTGTGCCTAAAGTAGCTTTCTCAACAAATCCTTCTTTCTCCTTCCTGTCTCTGGAGAGTTTTGCCACTATTTCACTGTAAAACCTCAAGGAGGCAAATAAAATAAGAAGAAAAGAATGGAGGAGACTGAATGGTGTGTCAGCACTAACACCATGAGACGAGCCAGCATGAAGCTCAGCAGAGGGAATTGGAAGGGAAGAGAGGCAATGCAGGAGAACATTCTAATGATCATCAGAAAAAAACCACCACCAACAAAAACAAATTACCAGAGAAAGAGAAGAGTCATCTTAAAAGGCATTTAAGACCAGCTTTGGATGTCCTTGGGCTACAGACCCTGCCTGGGAGGAAAGTATATGTGTGTCTGTAAGGAGGTTGATGGCAGAACCACAGTGCAGGTGCTACCTTATTCCTCTGGCATCCCAGTTTATGACTCTGAAAAGTATCACATGCTTGGCCACGTGTTGGCCACATCCACAGTCATTTAACATTGCTACAAATACAAAATATGCTATAAAATATTGCACTGACCAGTTAGGGAGCAGAGGTGTTCTTCAAGTCATCCAGTTCAGGGGTAAGGAAATTTTTTACTATGCTTAAAGATGTCAGTGTAAAATATTGCACTATTTTGGAATACAGATTTTAAGAGGTGATGCAATCTGCTCTCTGGGAATAAAAATAAAAAATAAATCTAGATATATGAAGATATTCCTGCAGGATGGCAAAAGATATTGAAACAACTGAGTTTGCTACATGATAGAAAATTCCAAACTTTCCCTGTATAAAGTTACAAACCACTGTAATCCTTCAGTCTGGGTTTATACCACAGAGAATGATATTAATGCTGCTTTTATTAGGTGATCTAATAAAACAGAGTTCCTATTCTTATGACTGTCTGCCTAATGATGGGTACCTTATCTCTGTATTTAGGACTGCATCAATGCTCTGCTGCTGAGAAGCATCAGCAGACATTCCTCTCCCAGCCAGCTAAATGTTTTGGAGACACAGTTCTGGTCAATATTTATTGTCTAAGTTATCTGGCTGAAAAACACAGTATGGAGAGAGCCTTGCAGTGTTGGTGTTTGTTTTCTGCTAGTTACAAAAATGAGAGCCCAAGGTGACTTGTGCATCTGTAGATATTCCACTGATGAAACCCATTTCCTCCCTGCTTCTTGGAAACTGTTAGCTGTGCATTGGTTTTCCACCTTAAGCATCACAGATTTTATAGCCTTTTTATACAACTACCTGACAGGAGGTTGTAGTGAGGTGGAGGTTGGTCTTTTCTCCCAAGATACAAGCACCAGGACAAGAGGAAACAGCCTCAACTTGTGCCAGGGAAGGTTTAGGTTGGACATTAGGAAAAAAAAATTATTCCCCCAAAGGGTTATTGAGCTCTGGAAGAGGCTGCCCAGGGCAGTGGTCGAGTCTCCATCCCTGAAGGGATTGAAAAGCCTTGGAGATGTGGTGCTGAGGGAAATGGTTTAGTGGTGACTTGGCAGTGCTGGGTTAACATTGGACTTGATGATCTTAAAGGTCACTTCCAAGCAAAATGATTCTAGTATTCTGTGATTCTATGAGATTAAGAATCACACTGTCACTGGATACATGATTTAATCGTGCCTGATTACTAGTATTCAAGTATCTGGCAAGAGCTCTTTAACAATAACATTTAAGTGTAATTCTTAGAAAATATAACCTCTAGTGAAATGCAGTTATATCATGACAGTGAATAGCTAACTTATGGGTAGGCAAATCATTGCCAAAGGGGTGATCAGTTCCACCAACACAATTCCCTCCACTGATGTAGCAGATGGTATTTGATACGTTTGTGATTCACTGTAATTTAGCCACATGCAACGTTTCTGTCTTGGGCATTTGTAAGCTTAAAAATGGTACCTGCTTAAAGATGCCCTAAACATCACTGAACATAAGAAGCCACATTCCCTATTGTATAGTTATTGGTCTCATTAAAGTAAAGGAGTCAACCTCTCAGCTAACGTATATTGACAAATAATGACTTCCAATGGGAGATAAGACCTTTGTCTTTAACCCCATAACCTCAGAACACGCAGCTCTGAACTAGGATCATGCCCTGTGATTTAAATGCTGCTCACATGTGCCCCGCTCAGGAAACATGCAGAGAACATGTGATGGAATACAATTTTGAACCTCAATTCCCAGATCCTGACATTTGAAAGGAACAATAAACACATATTGCTTTCATAACTGCCATAAAAGAGAAGCATGTGCCCAGACTCACTATCAGCAGGGACCCATGTTATTAGACACAATAAAAACACAATAGGCAGGCAGCAATAACTGACATTGCCACAGGAGCTTGAGAGATATGGAAACACAATTGCACCCAATTCCTTTCTTTAATCTCAAGATTTAAACTCTAGAATAATCTTTGATGAGGTGTAACATGTAGTGGGATTTTCTTTTTACATGCTATAAAGGATCCAGAGCCACCAATTTAAACCCACCTTTTGAGGAGTGGAAAGCAGCAGCTATACAGGAGAACAGAGATAGGAACCAGTACCTGTGGTGAAATCTCCAGCCCAGGTCATACCCTGGGGCAGAAGGTTCAGCAATGATACATGCTGACAGTGGGACAGCTCATATTTTATGTACTAATATTATTATTTACTAGTTGGCATATCAAGAATAGTCTGCCACTATAAACTTTAACTCAAAGTTCTTATTAACTATGATGTAGGAAATCTACCAACTCCTGCAAAAAAAAATGGGGAACTTCTATCCTCGTGTGTCCCCTTATCCAAATGCTTTGTTTTGTGTGGTGTGAGGATAGATTCACTGCACAGAGACTACCCATGAAACAGTCATGTGGGCAGGAGATAGGTGGAACCTTTCCCCTGCTCTGTTAGCAGCATGAAATGCACAGAGCAGTGAGTTTATCACATACACACTGCTCAGAAGGTGGTGTTAGAAAATCCTACCAGTGGCTAAACTGTGTTTCGTGAGCTGAACCTCAGGAAGGTTTCAAGAAGTTCAGAAATACGATGTGTTACAAAAGAACGTTGTAAAATTACTAGAAAACAAAACAAACCCACAAAACACAGTGCCAGATTGCATATCCTATCTCAAAGTCCTATGTTACTCTTATATCGCTGCAGGGTATGATTTGATTTAAGGAGGGATAACATGCAGTGATAGAGATGGTCTTCTTCTAAGAAAAGATCTCCCCCTTAAAAGGTGACTTCACTCCAAATAAGCCAGCAGGACTTGGCAGCCTTTCAGACCCTGACAGATAAGCCACAGGTCTCACTTTCAGAGCCTTGTCATGACCCAGATTCTACTCCAGCATTTTCTGCTCTGCTGCTCTACCGAAATTTGCTCAGAGAAAGGATATTTCCTGAATAAGGACAGTTTCAGTGGGTGTTTTACTATCCTCATGGTACATCTTCTGGTGTTCTCAGCTCCAACAGAATGCAGCAGACTTCTAAAGGGTTAAGCCAGTCACCTTAGTTGACAGGTACAAGGGTATGCTTGATGCAGAACTCAGTGGCACAGAGGCTCTCTCCAAGGGGAACAGATGCTTCAGCTGTGCTGTTTGCAGCTGACTGCAATGCGCAGACATTTAGGACTTGGAATTTTTTGCATATTTAAACAAGAGACAATTTTTCAGTTTTACAAAAAAAGAAAAATAATTAAAAGGGGAGGGGGGCTGCTTTAAAACCCAAGCATACCTGGTTATTGCTCTACACTAAAGATGGTAAGTGCTGGCCAATGTGTTCAAGCCTCTATTGCCAAATTCATTTTGCTAACTGAGTGGAAGTGTCAATAAATTGACATCTTGAAGAAAGAGGTAAAGGTTCTGCTGGGGGATTAATGCATGCCATATGTAATAGGATCCTTGCATCTTGTCTAAGAGAGACTAATCTTATGTATTTGGGCTTGAAAATGCTGGATCCTACTTCATCTGTGACTATGACCACATGATAGCCTCACTGGTACCCAGTTCTGAAATCCTCAGCCATCCTAGATTCCCATGGGTCTTGATGTATCTTAACATAGTGAGTATCCCAACAGTGCAAGCCAAGTGGGCTTGCCTCTCCAGTTACTAGTTGTGGCTGGTGAGAGCCACACAATACATAGAACACAACCTCAGAAAACATGCCTTGCTTTCTACGATAGCCATGGGTCCATGCCCAAGTCTTTTCCTCGACTGTTGTTTTTAATAAAGCAAAAGTCTCAGAAAAGGTTATTGCTCAGGTTCAGATGAATTTCTCCACAAGAATGCCTGTTCAGGACCTGAAGCGGACAGAATTTCTCAGTTATTCACCTTAATGGTTTCATTTTCAGCTCCCTACTCATATCCAGCAGTTAATTTCTCTTCTGCTAATGGATTTCAAGTTACACAAAGAAAACTGGGTTCCACCAGGTATACTATTTTTCCTTCTCAGGGAGTTCAGTTCCTCATAGCTCATCCTACAGCCATATATGTGCAATGGAATAAAGATGTGCAAAGCATTTCCTCTCCATTTTTTTTCCTGAATTGCAGTATGACCAAAAAAAAAAAAAAGAAATACAGCTCTGAAGACCTTGAAAGAGTAACATTCAATTGCAGTCATCTCTTAATTTGGTTCAGACTGAAGTTAATAGAAAGAAAAAGGTTTCATTTTTCATGGAGAAAGGTAGGGTCAGAAATGAGGGCAGCTATTTTGGACCAAAGAACCTTTGGTCTTTCTGCAGAAGAAAATATTAACACGCAGAAGAAAATATTAATGCATGCAAACAGTTTATAATACACATTGAAGAGAGAGAAAAAGAAAAGATTCCTCTGCTGTGAGAGCAAATTGCTGTCATAGTTAAGGTAAACAAAGATTTGAAAGCAAAATTGGTCAAATTTATTTTATACTGCCCCTCATGGCTCATTCTGGGTGATTCCACTATACATTAACTGTCATTTCTTTGATCCTCAGGATTACTGTGTTCAGAATTTCTGCATTACACATTTGAAAACAAATATGTATGTCACATTTCTACATATGGAAAAGAAAAAAAAAAGCTGAATAGAAACCAATGCCCCAAAATGCAAACAATCAGTACTGAAAACAGACTTTTCTGTAGGCTAACATTACTCATGCACATCCCTGTCACTTTCCTTTTATTTTTTGTCAAACAGGATTTCATTTTTCTAGAGTTTTAACAGTGTTATTTTACAATGGCTTGTGTCAGCTTCTGCAGCCCTTTGCTGTCTGTTTTGTTTGGCTTTTTTTCCCAAAGCCATGAACATAGCTGGAAGTTTGCCACTTGCTCAACATCCAAAACCTCCCTTTGTAAGCAGTGCTGTGTAGAGGGAGCTGACCACAGTACAAGATGATCTGCCCCTCGAATATTAATTGTCATCCATAAGGTATTATTCTGAATTTCATTAAGAGATATAGGAAAAATCCATGGACACAAAGGGAAAAGAAGTTGAATTTCAATCTTTGTGCTCCATAATTAAGTATCTGCAGAATTAATGTTGTAACCAATAGGTTACAGTGTGAAAACCAAAGCAAAATAAACCTTATCATTTCTGGTCCCCATCTACTCCTTTAATTCACAGAAAAATCCCCCTAAAGATTAAAATGCACCTAGTAAGCATTTGGATAAATAGACTAACGTGGGACTTCACACCACTGTTAGAAAACCAGGAGGGACTGCTTCATGTCCTGGTCACCCCCAACTGTTCTTTGCCAGAGCACCCAGGGGTGCCCCTCCAGCTGCTATGACATGTACTGTCCATGTGCATGGATTTTGTGGGTGCAAATAAGTTGGATATCAGGTCATGTATGAAGAAATATTGATAGGATGAGGAGTAATGGTTTGAAACTAGAAAAGGGTAGATTTAAATTGGAAATAAGAAGGAAATTCTCCACTCTGAGGGTGGTGAGACACTGGAACAGGTTGCCCAGAGAAGCTGTGGATGCTCCATTACTGAATGTACTCAAATCCAGTTTGGATGGGGCCTTGAGCAACCTGGTCTAGTGGGAGGTGTCCCTGTCTGTAACAGGGGGGTTGGAAATAGATGATCGTTAAGGTCTCTTCCAATACAAACCATTCTATGATTCTATGATAGAAGGAATACAGAACCCAACATTTTTTTTCAGGTTAGTTGATGATATGAATCTCAGAATGCCTAAAAGTGAGGTGTCTCACAAAACTTCTTAACTCTGGACAGACCTCCTGGCAGCTCACCAGCATGTGCTTCTCTGTAGTGCAGAGCTAGAGATTGATCAAACTTCTCCTATCTCATACAACTACCATCTCTGGCACCATCACTCTAATTCTTGAGCGTAACTTAGCATTATATTCATTGTTTCCACACCTTTTGGAGACAGGGCAGTGCAGCTGGTCTTATTGACAAAGAAAGGTCTCGTTTGACACACAAAGAACTGAGAAACAAGAAGCTCTGAAGCATTGCTCAAATCGAGCACCAACTTGAGGCAATAAGAACATTTGATCTTGAAGCTCTCATGCCTTAGGTTACTGCTCTAATTGCTGCTGATTCTGAATTGCCAGATAGATTAAAAAAAGCTGTTAGATTAAAAAAATATATATAAAAATCCCAAAAGAAACAAAAAAAGATGAGCTTGGTGAGCAGTAGCACAAAGCTTTGGTCATTGATCACAAGAAGCTCCTAGGCGAGCTCCTGTTTGGATACTCTGCTGTCTGACAAGTCTTGCACTTACATTGAGGTTCCTTTTTTCTGTAGGGACTTAACAAAATCTCCATCTTTGCCTAAACATTCATAAGAAAATATTAGAAAACTAATTTTGAATGTGGTCCTTCTGTCAAATTTACTTGAAACCACCCATAGGATTCAGGATTTTGGAGTAGACAGATGACCCAGAGGAAGAGAAAAATAAATACGTCTGCACAGATGTGATCACATTAGTCTGCTTTCCTTAACCTATCAAAAAAGATCCCTGACTCTCCCACAGCTGCTCTGCAAATGGAGTGTGCAAGGGAACGCCCAGAACTACAGTTAGTGGGCTAAACAGTAACTTCATCACTTTGGATGTCAAAGCTTCTAGACTAAAACAATGCCGTGAGATTTAGCACTTTAAGTCACCATACTTAGTGCAACTGCTGTCTCTGCATTAGCTCAGACATAACAGACAAGAAATGATGGCCAAAGAGGTTTAGATTTTGCACATCTGCATTGCTGGAAGAGGTTCTAAAATGGACTAGCTTAGCCTGTAATTGCATGAGAATTTAGTTTCTGTTGCAATACAAACATGTCAGGTATTTGGTTACGTATCTTAAGTAATGGAGCAAATTATCATAAAACTTGATAACAGAGAAGTAATAACTAAAACCAGCTCAGCCAGAGGGCAGCAAGAGAAAAGAATATTTTAATATTTGTGAGGAAGTAAACACAAATGTATACCCTTGAGCTTTAGCATATCCCTAATCTTATCCAATATGCACTTTGCATTATCTGGCAAGCCCTTAGCAAATAAGAAAATGAAAATAAAGGTCCAAAACGGTTTTAAGCCAACATATGTAACATGCTCACATGTGGCTATCAGGTAAGAAGAATAAATACAAGCAACCAAACAAAAATATCTGTACTTTCCCTTCCCAAATCTGCAGATAGTAGTGGTTTAAATTATTGGCAAACTGTCTCAGGAGTCTTCAAACAACCAAATCAACAGCCTATATTTAGCCTAAATAACCCGACCACAGATGCTGAGTCAGAGAGCAACTGTTGGATCAAAAGAGTACAGAGAATCTAAAGTGTTTTCGTTTTCTGTCTAAAACTCTTAGAGAATTAATAAGGATTTTACACTCCAAAAGAAGCCTGCTGAGCTATGATAGTCAGAAAAGGATGTGGTATAAATGTGTTTTCAGGGAAGGCAAGGAACAGTAAGAAATTTCTCACTTCACAGCCCTTAACAGTATTTTTCAGCACAAATGTATGTGTATAAAGTAAATTGGAAGAGAGATCACAGCCATGGAGCATGTACAAAGGTCAGGAAACCATTAAACCCACCAACTGACACATGAAATCTGGCTGAAAGACATTTATTGAGACTATTTTCCCTCAGGCAACAACATGTTGATTAAGTTTACAGTCTAAACTGTATTGATAGCAAAAAAAAAAAAAGCCCCCCAAAAAGCAGTCATTTCTTCCTTTTTAAAAGGGGGGAGGAGAGCTATAAAGTTCTCCTTTTCCATACAGTGAGTCTTGTTTGAAGATAATATTTACTTACAAAATCTATATTGTACAAAAGAGGAGTAAAAGTGGTTGAAAATGAGATTATTTCTTTAAAATTTACAAGAAAGCCTTTCAGAGTACTACAAAATATTTTTAAAATGTGGTTACATCAGGAAAATATTTTTCCTGTTCTCTCTAAATGGATGTTTCATGTTTTTAAAGATCCTGAAGTGTGTAATGGTATGGATTTTTAATTATTTTTTTTTTCTACAGATAGAATTATCATTTCTCATCTGCCCTCATTCATACACAATCAATTTAGAAAACATATTCCAGAATAGGTAGAAACCAGTATTTAAGATAACATTGCAAACTACCCTACAAAGATGAGTCCCAATAATGCAAGACAATCACTTGGACAACAGTGTCTGTCATCTATTCATCATCCATATGATATTCATCACATGTAATAGCTCAGTGAAGATGAGATTGCTAAAAAGTAAAGAAACCAGCATCTAGTCTAAGCTAATTTTTAATGACCCTGCAGGAAGGAGAGCACTAGTGGGGCTTAGGATGGATTATATCAATATCTGGAGGAGTCTGTCCCTTGCCACTGACTGTAGAAGCATCATTAGTATATATTAATATAGTTAAATAACTTAAGTTAGACATCCAGCATTTAGGTGGCTAAATATTGACCTAAATACATTTGCTGATATCAGTTAAGTACACAAGTCAGCTCTAACAGGCAGAGGGAAGTACAGGAGCAGGTCCCATTCATTAGGAAGGTGCTGTTCTCCGTTTTGGGCACAACAAGCATTCTGTGGCATGAAACAACCACATCACAAAAATCACCCTATTTTAGTATAAAAAAGACCCATATCTCCAAAATCCTCCCTTTCAAGTGATTTTTCACATGGGAAAAAAAAAACAAACAAACCAAAACTGAGAGAAACTCAATTTTCTTTTCAGGATCACGAGCACAAGATGCCCTGGCATAAGCTATTCACCCCTTGCCCAAAGAAACAAAGAGGGGGTTGTTGAGCTGGGTGCTGTGCCCTTGGGGACTGCAATGACAGCAACACTTAGGCTTTCTGGTTGGCAGTGCTTTTTAATGGGCCTCATAGAATTTGATTAAATAGTCATGTCTCTCTTGCTTTGAAAAAGCAGCCCTGGAAGCAGCCTGAAGCACTGTGAGCTCTGCTTCACATCTACTTCCCAACCCTACGGCTGTTGCACAGGCAAGCTCTGGACAGTTCATCTGGAGGGCTGTGTGGTGTGTAACCCTTGGGGCAAGCATTGATCCTGTGTGCTCCTTTAGGTAGGCTTACAGCATAGCTACTTGATCCTTAGGAAGGCCCCAGGACATACATTCACTCTGAGAAGCAGAAGAGTTTTTTTTCCCTGATTGGGAAGAAACTATTTGTTACAAGCCATGGTGAGAGGGGCAGAAGGACATAAAAAAAGACCAAACCCCTAACAGTGCAGTGATACAAATATGAGGGTTTTTTTTCATATGATTTCCCTCTCTTCCTGTTTTGGTTTGGTTTTGTTTCCATTTCCCCCTTCCTCTTACTGTAGCTTTGGTTCTGCACCACAGCTATCTCTTCAAGCTGACTCCACAGTTAATCTTCTTAGGCTGCTGACTCAGCAAACCCAAGGAAGAGCGAGCCTGCAGCACACTTGCAAGAGACCTGAATAATATCCCTCCAGGTGCTGGATATTAATAGCTGAGCAATGTGAAAAATCACTGATTCTGATTTTCTTTTCTTTTCTTTTTTTTTAATCAGGATCCTTTTTAATTTCCCAGTTTTATTTGACTGCTCATCCAATGCTCCTCCAAGCTCATGAATAGCGAATCAGCAGGGAAAAGAATCATATTAATGTTCTTAAATCAGTGTTGCCATCATATTATTTGCCTGTCACACAAATTATTACTGCTACCAGAGGGCAAAAAAAGTGAACACATTAGTGCAGAGCAACCGTTTTCTGCTTTGGAACCTGCTGCTGGGCATTTCTAAGACCTAGATATCCTCCCTGCTTAAATAAAGTTGCAGATAAATACCTGTCTTTGGGTATAATGTTGTGAACCACACTGGTAAAATGTGTATTTCTGGACTTCCTTCTTTTTCTTTTCGGTTACCATTCGTGTTTTGTGCAAATAAGCTTAACAGAATTAAAAAGTGTGTCTTTCTTCAGCTTCTGCAATAGTCACAGACACCCGATGTGCCCAGTGTGAAATTACAAGGGCCAGTGTACTGGACAGAGCACCAGCACAACACCAGGGTCTCCCAACAACTTCAGACAGGACTGTCAACTTGCTGGTCTCAGAAGATCCCAGGGTCTGAGGGATACCTCAGGTGGAGATATCACCCTGAGATGTCTATCACTGTCACTCCCTCTAAGTACCTATCGC
This sequence comes from Chloroceryle aenea, assembly GCA_013399075.1. Lineage (NCBI taxonomy): Eukaryota > Metazoa > Chordata > Aves > Coraciiformes > Cerylidae > Chloroceryle > Chloroceryle aenea. The sequence continues at coordinate 204,560 of VWZY01000168.1, forward strand.
ACTTCACTGGCAGGCTGAGGATCATCGGGAACCTAAGATTCTAACTTTTGTGCTTCTGAAAGGTGCTTGAAGTTGGTCGGTATCGAGGGAACTGCCTTTGTTTTGTAACACTGATTTTCTCAGCCTCTTTTTGGGATAGACCTTACCAGAAAATCTGAACTTCTTTTTGAATACACATCACAAGACTTCTTTCTTTTTTAAACAAGAAATAAGCTTTAAGAGGTGGTTGTATTCTGCTGATTGCCCCCAGAACTGTCTCTGGAGAACATTCCCTAGTTATACTTGTACATATTTGGACCTGCATTATACAAGTAACAGGGAAGTCCCATTTAACTGCATTATGTTAGAGATGGTTCCAATCCTACAGAGAACTTGACTTCTCTAATAGGGTTATGAGATGTTACAAATCATGAGGCAGATAAACTCATTAAAAGCTCTCTGATTAAGTCCTGCATGGAAAAAATAGTTTGCTTAAAGAGCAGGGACCAACACAGCTATCTATGTTTGTGCCTACAGCAGAAAATGGATGCTCTTACAATCACAACAGGGTTGGAGAGAGTCTGTAGAATAGTGTGTCTGAATACACTGTCTTTCATCTTTAAAAAATGACAGAGATTGAAACGTAGATGATCCTGTTTGAACAGAGCCTGGCACTGGAAGTGACAGCTACAGATGAATAATGGAGGATGCAGACAGCACTCTGCTCTGTAGACTATGCACACTCTTAAAAGATTGAGAAATATTACCCCCTTCAGTAAACAGGGTCTGAGCAAACAGATCTAGTTTCTCTCTTCACCTCTTCACAAATTGCTTAAGCATAATCAGATTGAGGTTTCACTCTCTGACCTATGAGATGCTGTCTGTGTATCCAAATCTGTATTTGTCCATCTGACCCTCACAGAGTAATTGCACTTCAATGGTGGTATGCAAAAGGCATCACTTACACTTTGCCTTTTCATCTTTGGTTGTTTTTTTTGTTAAAGGAATCAGTGAACATGTCTGCCAGATAACAAAATACTAGGAAGAATATCTTAGCATTTGAAACATTGAAGCTTAGCATTATTTAAACTGTATCCACAAGAAATCCCAAGTATTAGCAGAAGAAATACATCTGATTGAATTATTACAGACAGTTAGAACACCTGCATTGCAGTTACATTTAAAATTCAGTTCATATACCAAGCCAACTTTGTGAGTCATGAATTTCATTGTTTCTCAAGTACATTTGGAACTGGACAAAGGAATGATGTGTTAGGATCCTATCTCCTCAATAACTTAATGATGACTTTTGTTAATATTTCCACTAACAAACCAAGCCCACTGCTATCATAGATGAATGGAATGAGAAATAAATCAAAATAGCAGTGAAAGTGAATTCAGAAGAAAAAAAATAGGCAGGGTGAAGAACACTGATGTGCAAATGAAAAGAGATGTTCAAACAAAGACAAGAATAAGAGTGACTGAAAAGAAGTGGTCTAGATAACAGAAATTGGACTAAAACCAGCTAAAATAGCACCATTTAAAGCCAGGAAAGAATTTATTTTGGTACAAAAAAATAGCTCAAGAATTTCTCTAAAAGGCCTGGAAGATACCATGCTTCTAGATACTGCCTTCAGTCCCATGTCAGTAATAAGATGGAATACCTTTGTGATAGGCAAATGCAGAATATCCTCTTAAACACAAGAAAATCTAGGTTAGGCTCAGACAATTAGAGTTGGCTTAATGTGCCCACTTCTAATTATTTATTAGCATATGGTTTTCTTCTTGTCTGGTGGGAGTCTGTGCTTGAGGCCACCTTGAATTATCCATTCATAAACTTTGTTTTCTTTTTGCCTTTTCTTAACCTGTTTATGAATGTGGACATTAGTCCAGGTGCTTTGGTTTTCTGTGGGTAAAAGGGGCCTGCCTATTGTTGAAGCCAAAAATGACACTTCCAAGCAGATCTGCAGACCCAGGAGCTAATGGAGCCACACGGACTGTGAGAGGTGGAGACGTGTGCCACAAAATGGGGATCAATCCAAACTGCTGAGAGCAGGAGCTCTCCTTGAGAGTGACTGGAGATTTCTTGAACAGTACCAGATGTGTCTAGAGGAAAGTAATGTAAAAGAAGGTTTTTTCCAGAAGCTTCTTGTGAGTCTAGGATGACATTCAAGTTACTCTAATTTTTTTAAACATCACATCCCCTCCCTTGGTAGAAAAACTGAAAATGTGCGTGACAGAAAACTACCAATCTGTGGACATCAGCACAGCATGTTAGAGGTGGTTTGAAGAGGAAGTGTGTCCCAACGGAGAGAAAATGTGTTACCACAAGAATTACAGGAGTCCCAGCAAGAGAAGAACCATAAATAACATTATATCGTTCCTGAATTCCAATCTCTGAAAAGAAACTTAGGGATATAATAAGAAATGAATACTATAAACAAATTATCACGGACATAAGTCTTTCCACTGCCCAAAGAAGTATCTTCTGCAAATACACAAGTCATGCATAAAATCCTTAACTTTAGTACCTGGGTTCCTGCAAGAGACTATAATAAAACCTCACAGTCATAAACGAGATCATAAACGTTGGAGAATAGCATATATAAAAGCATATTTGTCCTTATTAGCTGTGGTTTGCTTCATAGTATTCTATTAAAGAGCTGTTCTTTCCAAAAGCTGAAGCTGATCACTAATTATCCAGCTCAGTGATCACAGTTATGTCCTGTATGGACAGGAATAGGAATGCTAGGAATCGGAAACATTTTGTCCTTCCATCTCTGTCAGGAAGGTCATCCATCTGAAAGCTCAAGAGAAATGTTCAGTCACATTTTATTCCCTTAATTAAAAATTGTTCACCTCTAAGTAAGAAGCCACCTTTTGGCTGTCTCAAGCTGAACAGCAAAAATCTTGAAACTCTGAAGATCATTTTAATAAAAGTCTTTTACCTTTCCATTCAAATGAGCATTTAATCAATTTTGTTCTGGTCTGAGAAATGTGCTTGCATACCCAAGAATTTGGCAGCTCTACTATTCTGCTTTCCAGTTTCACCCAGTGTAGGTTGTTTCTCACCATCACTTATAGATGAGGAAATATTGAAGCTGTCCTGGGGTTTTAGTGTGGAGAAAAAGAGACTCAGGGGAGATCTTGCTCTCAACAGCTACAAGACAGGAAGCTTGAGTGAGGTGGGAATCAGTCTTTCCGCCCATGTCGCAAGCGATAGGACAAGAGGAAACAGCCTCAAGTTGTGCCAGGGGAAGTTTAGATTACATACTAGGAAAAAATTCCTCCTTAAAAGGGCTGTGAAGCCCTGGAACAGGCTGCCCAGTAGAGTCCTCATCAATGGAGGAACTGAAAAGCCATGTAGATGTGGTGCTGAGGGACATGGTTTAGTGGTGCCCTGGCACTGCTGGGTTAACAGTTGGACTTGGTGATCTTGAAGGTTTCTTCCAAGCGAAATGATTCCTAGGCTTAGCTATAAGATGGGATCTCCCAAGCTACTGAGACAACTACTGCTGTTTGTCACAGTACTTCACTGTGCAACACTTCACAGCACGATGAAAAGCACAGTTAGGATCAATGATCTAGCAAAGAACTGAGCTGAAATGCAAGAAGAGTTTATTTTAGAGGCTGTGCACTGTTCCTCACAGTTGCAAACTGAAAAGCAAGCTTTATTCTTATGGTGTTATGGTTGTTATTCTTATGGTCTCTATTCTTAGGTATGATGGCTGTTATGGGAGGCTAGAAATAGCCACAATGCGTAGGGGAATGGTGGCAGGAAAAGAATCACAGAACCATAAAATTATTTTGGTTGGAAGAGACATTTAAGATCATCAGGTCCAACTGTTAACCCAGTGCTGCCAGGTCACCACTAAACCATGTGACCAGAGTTACCATCCCCAGATATGTTAAGCCTAAGTGATTCATGGGATAGCATGTAACTTAATAAGTAAAGACTTATGTTGAAAGTAAATTCCTGTCATCTTGATAAAGAGTTGGAAATCTTTAGAAAAGTGATGAAGGAGTTTGAGTTATTGTAACTTTAGAGGACCATTTGTGTGGTTTCTTAAAACTGGCCCTCTAAAAATGGAGGTATCAAAAGGCACTGGCTGAAATGTCTTGAGACTTAGGTTTCACGAGGCTGATGGGAATCTCTAATTTTATCCCCTCTGCCTGGAAAAAACCTAATCTTAAGCCAATGGATTTGAAACTGGAGCCTTACTATTTTTTTTTTTAATTATTACTTTATTTTATTTTTAACTTTGGAAACAAAACAGTGAACAAATCCCCTAAAGGAATTGACTTGTCCTTCTACTTGATGAGTTACCGGTTCTATTGAATCCACAAAGGCTGTTGAAAAAGTCTCAACATAACCTGTGAAGCCAGAATCAGTGTCAGCAGCAGATCCTTTCCTCTCTCTTATGAAGAAAGGCTGAAAGCCCTGGGGCTGTTCAGCCTGGAGAGGGCTGAGAGGGGATATAATCAATGCTTATCAATATCTATAGGGTGGGGGTCAAGAGAATGGGGCCAGTGTCTTTTCAGGGGTGCCCAGGGACAGGAAAAGGAAAAACAGCCACAAACTGGAACACAGAAAGTTCCACCTAAACATAAGGAGAAACTTTTCCTGTGCGGGTGTCAGAGCCCTGGCACACGCTGCCTGGAGAGGCTGTTAAGTCTCCTTCCCTGGAGAGATTCCAAACCCACCTAGATGTGATCCTGAGCAACCTGCTCTAGATGACCCTGCTTTAGTAGGGGGTGGAACTAAATGATCTCCAGAGGTTCCTTCCAACTCCTACCACTCTGCTATTCAGTGATTCTATGATCCTTCACTCTTAGCAAGTGCTGCCCTTGAAAACATGTATTTATACCAGTACACTGTAAATAAAACCAACTTTCCTTACCATGGGAAGCAGTACGAGAGTGAAGAAGCCAATCTTCCAATAGATGGCCATCTTCTTTCTTTATTTTGAACTTCAGTCAAGTTTTTCTTGTTAATAATAGGACCAGGGCTGATGCACACACTCTTCAGATCTTTTGATTAAGGTCTTCACGTCAAGGCTCAGATCTCTGCAGGGAAAGTGGAAAATTATTATAAATATAGAAAAAAACCCAAGGAGAATGAAAAAGAAATGGACAGAAAAGAGTGAACGGAACACTAGAATGGTGATCTGTATGTATTAGAGATCAGCCACACTTGTCTGACTGTAGCTATTATAGATGGTCTTGGGTACTTAATTTACCAGCAAAGGACACATCTGTATGATCAGTAACTTCTATCATAGAAACCACTGAAACAGGTTCTGCAGCTGAAAAGACCTAAATTGTACCCAAAGGAAAAGGTAGGGTGGAATATTTTGAGCCAGAAAAAGGATCAGTCTGTCTGCTTAATTTCTGAAGTCATGGTTTGGCCTGCATGATTTTCTACAGTGTCTTAAAAGCACAACTGTCTGGGGGCATTTCAGGAGACTGTATGACATGATGATTTACTCTCAGAGATCACTAGTCTAGATAACAAAACCCATGACCAGAGTTGTTAATAATCTGGTAGCTTTTTGAGAACTCAGCAATAGAGCCAGAGAACTCTCTCCTTTCTTTATTTCCAAATGTAAATGAATCCTTTGAATGTCAAGATTTTTAAAACCTTCTTCTCTATAGGTTTCCTAATGGCCATCATCTACCTATTGCTTCTGGGGGCATAAGTACAAGTGATATAGATCTTCACAGCTAGAGAAAAGCTTAAACAGATACATAAATGACTGAGAGAAGAAAAGGATAATAAATAATAACAAATCAGGGGTACAGGACACAAACCATTAGAGAAAAAATAAAACAAGGGCGTAGTGGAGAAACATGTAAAATATCAGAGGGAATGTGAGGAAATAGAAGAAAGGAGAAAAGACTGAAAAGAAAACAGACTGAAGACTGAAAGTGAAATCAGGAATGACAAAGGCAAACGTAAAAGAAGTTTTATGATGAGGAGTCACCTCATTTTTATACTGACTGCAACATACTGCCAAGACATCAACATACAGTCTTCCAATTAAAAAATGAAAAGGGAAAATTAAGCTCTCTCTAAAATTTTGTCTTCATCCAGACCCTGACTAAATGGAGAACAATGATTCATAAAATTCTGTCTAAACTGATCTGCTTTCTTCCATCCTCACTCAATAAGCCCCTCTTGCCCTGCTCTGGTATTGAATTTAATTACTTAACTGTATTTCTGATGGTTTATCAAATAATAAGGGACTGATAAGATCTCAGCTGAGGAGGACAGCAAACATCTGTGGTGACATTCAGCAGTGAGGAGTTGGAAAAAGAAAGTCACTCCATTAACAGAAGCAACAGAAAACCAGACAGACGCATTAGCAGACATTGGATTTGAAATTATTTTGTGATGATTTGCACTCCTGTGTGCAGGCCAGTCCAGAGAGTGCTGTGGAGATTGGATTCTGATGCTGTAATGCATCAGAAGTGTCATTTAAATACGACAGAAGGGTGGGAGATGCCTGACTATACGGATGGACAGACGCTCTGGGGGAAAGTGGTGACCTTTAGAATACACTGGTTCCAGTATTTTAAGACCCAGTTTTAATTTAATCTGGTATTCCCTAGGTCTAGAAAGTGGACAGTAGATATTTTCTCCTTTATCTTAGTTTCAAAGATAAGTTTCAAATTTTTTCAAATAAAGGCAATGTATATAAATTTCCACTCCATTCCCATTTAGTGCTGGGAAAAGAAAGAAATATATGAAGATGGGATTTGGAAGGAAACCTTGAATGGCTGTAGTGTCTTTTGATGTCACAGGTAGCTGAATCCATTAGTAATTTAGAGATACAGATGCTTCATGTCATTGCTTTACCTGAATCTGCTACTGTAATTAAAATTAGAGACATCAGAATAGCTAATAGCATGGAGGTTGCACCTTTGAGTTATGCACACACAGTTCCCCAGTATAAACCAAATCCTCTATTATCCTTGGTGAAGCAGAAGTGCTGTGGAAATCTCCTAGAAAATCAGCTGATTGTTACTGAAATGGAATGGGCTGCATTGGATTATTTCTAGCAGGGCTGAAAAACAGGAATTAAAAAAACCAAACAAACAACAACTTGTTTTGGTCATCTACTGACTTAAGAAACTAATTCAGCACCTATGAAGGCAAATTCATTTGCCCACTGTGGATGCTTAGAGTGCCAAAGCAAATTCTTTACGTTCCTTTCTGGTGAATCATAGGTACCTTCAAGGGCAAGGTGGAAAAGGTCCAGCAAAACATGTTCTGCTGCAAGTGCTCATTTCTTTCCCATGTCTAAAAAGTGACTCTGGAGTGCTTAGCTCATATGTGGACTACATTAGAGAAGCCTACAGGCTGGTGAGGAGAATTGCACCTGCAGAAGCCTTTAAGTGCCCCATGTATCACACAGTGCCAGAAAGAGTCCTTTCCAAGTAGGATGCCAGGGAGGAAAAAAAGAATCACTGCTTAAGAGAATCAAACCTCACCACATAGAGTAATGGGTGGAATTGTTACGCAGCACCTCAGACAGATGTTGGATGAATGAATGAGGATTATTAGTGATTTTATAAGGCAGTTAGGAGCTGTTACTGAGTTCTCACCCAAAAGAAAGAAACAACCTGATCTGCCAGGCTCCTTGTTAAGGTCCTCTGGGATGTGTGCCAATGGTCTGAAAGGAAAGCAATGAATTTCAAAGCTGACACACAATGGCTTAGACCAGTGGTGATCAAATGTGAGTTCATTAGTTAATTAATCTTATTTCAGTGTTTAGTCGGGACTGCCCACCACATCCTTCTCCTGCACCATGATCAAGCTCCTACAGAGGTATGGAAATCTGAAAGCTTCTGACAACACACAGGATCAGCTTTTGCAGACTGAATACCCTACCTTGCAGCAGTCACCCACTCCATAACCACAGTTATCCCAGTACTTCCCAGTGACACAAAGAATATTTCCCTATGCAGAATGAACAGAAATGGAGAATAATGGTGGTACAAAAGAAAGAAAATGCCAAAGAGAATAGTGTACCATCACCAGTCAGCCTGGCTCACAGACTTGGCATTTCCAATTTCTCCCCAGGGAAGGGAACTCCACAGCTATTTATTGCACAAAGTTTGCTCAATGGACATCTTTGATTGTCTATATTCTTTAGGCTCTCACTACAAGGTGTGAAATCCAGTGTGTTTTATTATATTTCCCTCCTAAAACTTCCCAACTTAGGTACATTTGTCATGTCAACTGTGTCATGTGTCAACTGAGACACTCACTAGCAAGAAATAAGCAGAGTTGGGGAAGCAACCTTCCAGTGACCTAGGACATATCATCTAATTTTAGAAACCTAGAAGACACATACTCACATATGAGCTCATTGTCAAGTCTCTTTTTAGATAGTCAACAGAGAGAAGTAGACATATGAAGAAAGCAATTTGTCTGACCTATTTTAACTGTCTAAACTTTCGACTTCTCTCCCATGAGTGTAAAAGGAATTCTTAACAGCTAGCTCATATATTGGCATCTACATTGAGGATACCTAAATTCCGACAGAATAACTCCACTTCCAGTCTCTTCTGACACATAGGGATCAGTAACATGAACTAGCAACATTTGACCTACTGCAAAAGCCTGAGAAGGAATTAGACTGTTTAGAGTGTCAATAAATTGATGCTGAAATATTTAAGGTAACAGGAAAACTAAAAGTAGATTTAACTGAATACCAGAGACAGCAAGAGCTCTAAAATTTCCCATGGAAAATAGTCTGTAAAGAGCAATCTTTTTAAGGCAAACAAAAAGAACAAGATTATGACCCTTCTATTATCTTTAATATACCACTTATTACTTCTTGGAGTTTAAAAATTTGTTTTTTTTTTCTATTTACTTGCATTAATCTTTGTAAATTCCCTGAACTGAAAGTACCTGCATGGATCACAGCAGATGAAAATCTGGATCAATTTTTATTTTAAAAACCAGGGAGATATTTATTCACTTATCTCCCTTTCCATGCCTAACTGGAAGTCTCTGGTGTCCTTGTTTCCACTCACCACGTTTGCTGGCAATGACAAAACAGGATTTGAAGGGTAATTACATCAAGAGGTGGAATTTCAGAAAGGATTTGCTGCTACCAGGGACAAGCCATCCCTTTTCAGCTGTACATGAATGTCCTGAGGGCCTCAAGCAGAAAGGCCACACCTTTGCCAAAGAGTTAGCAATCAGCATCCTGGATTTTGTCTCAGGATTTTCCACAAGGAAGGATGCAGTCTGTAGGACATCCAGCCATCGTTCTAACACATGAACTGATGCTGCAAAATGTCCATTCATGACAAATGCCATCAGGTAGTCTCTTCTAATATCCAGTGTTTCCGCTGTTCCGGAAAAATGTTCCTTTAGACTTCAGGAAATAAAATTTTAAAAAGGAGCTGCTACAATATTAGCAGTAATTTTGCATGAAAATAGTAGAAAGAAATGTATTCAACTCACTGCCTGGCCTGGGTATCTCAGTATTAAAGAACAATCAAGTCTGCCAGCAATATTCTGTAATAATCCTTATTCTATCCAGAGGAACAGGGTTTGGTTGTTTTCTTTTTCCTTGCATAGCATGTAGAAAACTATGACTTTGACTAGAAATCCCTTTTTAAAACTGAAGATAACGGGATGACTACAAAAATAGAAAATGCTAAATTGCAGATGCTGTGACTTCCGTATGCAAAGGAGAGTCCAGATGTTCAACTATGTCTACATGGAGTAGGATTATCTATTTAATTGACTTTCATGAGTGCTTGTGTAGGAAAGAAATCAGAGCAATGCAGTTTTGCACAAACCACTGATAAGGGGGTTTTCATGGAATTAGGGCCTGGAAAGGATCTCTTGGAGATGATCTAGTCCAACTCCTCTGCTCAAAGCAGAGTCAGCCAGAGCAGGTAATACATTTCCAATCTAATATGAATTATGAATATGTCCGAATGTTGACACTCCACAACTTCTATGAGGAACCTATTCCAGTACTTGATCATTTTACCAATAAAAAAGTGTTTTCCTAAGTTGAATTTCCTATACATCTATTTGTGCTCATTGCCTCTTGTCCTATTGGTGGTCACCACTGGGAAGAGCCTGGATCCATCTCCTTTACACCTCCTCAATTTCTACAATTGGTAAGATCCCCCCAGATCAGCTGGGGCTGTTTAGCCAAGAGAAATCTCAAACTATCTTTATAATTCCTTAAGCATCTTTGTGGTTCTTTGCAGCACTCACTGGAGTGTGTTCATGACTCTGTTGTACTCAGCAGCCCAGCACTGGACCCAGCACTGCAGATGTGTCTCTCCAGGGCTGAGAGAGAGGAAGTATCACCTCCCTTGACACGCTGCCAATGCTTTTCCTCACACAGCTGATGATGCTTTTGTGCCACAAGGGCACATTGCTGGCTGAGAATCCACTTCATGTCCACCAGCTGCCTTAGGTCCTTCTCTGCAAAACTGCTTTCCAGTCAGCTGATTCCTTGTGTACAAGATTTCCAGCCTGTCCTTGTGTACAAGATTATTCCCCTCAAGATTCAGGACTTTGCATTTCTCTTTCTTGAATTTGATGAGGTTCCTCTCTGCCCATTTCTTAAACCTGTCCAGATCCCTCTGAAAAACAGCACTTGGTTTCTCAAACACTCCTCCCAAATTTGTATAGTCTCCAAACTTTCTGAAGGTGCACTCTGCCCCATCATCATCATGGTAATGCATAAAAACTTGAAAGAGCCTTGGTCAGCTGGTCACTCCAAATGTTAGACCTTTATAATTCATCCCAGTTTCCTCAGGTTCTCTTTACAGTCAGTGAAGAAGAGGTAAGTATGCACAGTGAACAATTTCTATACCCTAAATGTTAGATGCCTAATTTTGGACAAAGTGATAACTGCTTTGAAAAAGTCTATTTCTTTTTTCCTCTGCTTACTCAAGCTGATGAGAGCAAACAAAGAAAATTCCATCTCCAGAGCACTAATGGCAAGCAAAACTGAGCACTGACTTCCACCTCTGTCATGGCCTTTTCTTACTTTCAGTGCTATCTTTATTCCATTTATTAACACAGACTAATAACCTCCATGTATGTTTCACTTCAGCTGTCCCTGGTTATAATTTTGGTGGATAGTGATATTTTTTTTTCTTTTCCTTTGAGTGCTTTCAATTAAATTGAAATTCCCCGAAGATGTAAGAGTATTATAATTTGTCCTTACAAAGTACACTCCTTATCATTGCTGTATAACCTGACAGCTCTTGCATTTCCTAGTCTTCTAGCTTTAGAGGATTTTCCTAACATTTAAAAAAACACTCTCAGAAGCATTCTACAACAAATTTTAACAAGTGTAGCTGAGCCAATTCAAGAAAAATATCCAACCATAAACTTTCAAAAGATCTGACCTGAGAAGGAACAATAAAATGCACTGGTATATGTTAAAGAGAGGAGCTCTGTGGAAAAGGACCTTGGAGTTGTGATAAACAAGTTCTCCATGGGACAACGATGTGCCCTTGTGGCCAAAAAGGCCANTGTTTGTCTTCTCTTTGTTTAGAGGTCAGACATGCAGTCCAATTTTGACAGCTTACAAACTAACTATATCACAGCTGAAATGCAGTCAGTATATATGTCCCTCTTGGTTCACATCCAATTCAAAGCAGTATAATTTAGTTCTGGTGTGGTTTTGTTAAGCTAAGCTTCACCACACTGCAGTCACCATAGACAAAGAGCACACACAAGAAGTTACCAGAGGTCAGCATATAGGTGAGACCTGCTCAATGATGGCAAATCAGTTGTGTTTGAGCCACTCAGCTCTTCTGATCACAGCTGATACCTGCTTTCCTTCAAGGGAAAATCTTTCTTCAGTAAGGACATTATCAAAAACTTTTTGAAAATCCAAATCCACTCTATCCCAACCATTCCTACATTTGATCATAAAGCCCAGCCTTTCTTGAGCTTTGAAAGTTTAAGCTCTTCCAGGACATGAAGTTTTTATAAAACTAACCAACACTTGATTTTTTCAAACAAACTCCTGTTAAAATGACTGGCTTTAATAAGTAATAAAGTTTTTATGATTTAAATTTTTTTCTCCTTCATATTTTGCTGCTTCACCATTACAGGTGTGATGAACCATTGAAGTTTACTGACATACAAAGGATTGTTCTGGCTATCTGTGTATTTTGACATTATAAGAACTTTGGATGTCTGTTGGAACCGTTCCTTCAAGCCCTCTAAAAATTCAGATGGATGTGAGTGGATCATTCATCCAGAGGTCAAGATTTTCTAGCTTATCTTTCCAACTACAGCATCTACAGAATTATGAAAGCAGACTACGGAACACAGTTCATAACTCCCTGTGCACAGGATTGCTGTTCTTGGCAGCTTTCCCATATAATGTCACCCCTAGAATTCATCCAGCAATTCTCACCTCAATTGGCATTATTTCCCTATTGTATTATCTATCAGATTTATTGTGCCTTTATGCTGTTGACATCCCCAGAGACCTGATGACTTCTTTAGTTAAAGAGAATGGATACTCAGTTGCAGAGAAATATTCATAAACTATTGTGCATTTAAGAAGGATTATTAGGCAAAGTAAAAAATTATGTGACAAGTTTTTATCTTCATGGGCAGGTCAATTATCTTTTTGTAGCATCTGTGATGTATATAATACTTCATAGCTAATATACAACTAATACAGGACCATAAGGGTAACTGCGCTGCCCCACGTGGCTTCCAGCAGAGCTTTTTCTGCTGCTTGGCAAGGTCCTTCAAAACCATTACTCCACAAGCAGAGAAATGTGTTCTTTATCTGGTATATCAACGTTTTGTAAGAGCTACATGATTAATTTATTTTCCTTGACTGGTAGCCTTCATTCCCTGTCCTGACTGTAGGTGTAACTCTTGGTTTTCAGTGTTACATAGGAGTACGTACGGACTCTCTTACCTATTTCTCAACATTGTCATCAGTCTCTTCTCTGAACCCATCTGGCTGGACACACATCTGCTCAGCAGCATGACTGTTGAGTAGATGTCTCTCACAGCCAGAGGAAAGAGTAAGAGAAGAAAAATGCAGCTCTGGGTCACAGACTTCTACTCACATTGTGTCTGAAGATCCACCCAAATCCAGTACTTGTACAGTACCTTCAAACCTACTCCTAAACTCAATATACTTACTGGAATGTGATGCCAAGCTAGTCTCTGCAAGGTGCTGCGTGTTCTCAGCTGTGAGGAAATACCAGGGGTGTCTTCAACAAGGCTATTTAGTACAGGCATACTCAGAGGAGTGGCCTTGTAGCCGGTGATGGTCCCATAGACAAGACACAGTCTCTGAACTCCACCAGCAGTGCATCAACCTTAGATTGTCTCTGGGAAACAAGTCTACCCCTCTCATCTGAAATCAGTACTGAAGTAATAATCCAAGCAATGCAAGGAAGTTATCTGCTTCTTTGGAAGGTGGTAAATACGAGGAGTAACTGGTGTGTGTGTGTATTTTTATATCTATATATGGAGAAAACAGTCTGATATAACCTTGGCATTGACAGAAGGATACTTGGCAGTGTGGAAAAATTGGAGAGGATGACCAAATGATCTATCTTTGCCTTAAACATACAATTCCTTGTCATTTTCCAATGCAAACGACTAGCCATTCTGAGTATAACAACCTGTATTTCATAGAGCACTTTGACTTGGCAATCTATGGTGATGTCCCAGATAAATATCCATTGGCCTCCTCCACACGTATAAAGAACAGCATAGAAAGCTTTTATGTGTCAAAGTTCAGCCCATCTTGATAAAAAAAAAGAACAGATATAATATGTCCCCTGATTCCTCGCTGGGCAGAGAAAATGATCTCCCTACTACTGTGATTCCTCAAGTGCCTGTGACAACAACCCTCTCTTTTCTGGCCTTAGGAGATGAAAAGCTGCCTTTTTTTTAATTATTTTGGTTGGTTGTTTTTGTGTTTTGTTTTGTTTTTTTTTTTCCCAACAGTGTCATTCCTACAGTGTAAGAAGAGGTTAAATTACTGCATAAGCACTTAAGCACTAGCAAGCTGCATAATTCCTTTTTGTTTTTCCACCCACATTTCCTATTGTCCCCTTTCTATTGCACCTCCAATAGCCAAAGTTCACCCAGCTGTAGCCCATCTTGTGGTTAAGGAACTCATTACACTTGGACAGTATTAAGACCTCCAAAGCACATGTTCTTGCAACATCAGGGATGGAATTCATGTCACATAAATTTGGCTGACTAAAAGTGAAACCTCTATATCCAAGCTGGTTTCGTTCACCTCCCTCAATAGTGAACAAAACACGATCAATTAATCTCAGCAGTACATGGCTTTGCCTTGCTCTGGGACAACATGCTACTCATCTCAGCAAACAGAGCTAATAAAGCAGGCAAACAATTTGATTAGCTCAGAAGAGTGTGTGTTGAGTAGGGACAGTCCTGAGCATAGCAGAAGTATAAACAAAAGAGGAACAAAAGCAGTTGAAATTAAAGTCAGTGTTGGGACAAGAAGATGTTAAGTTTGGTAGAATAAAGCTTCAGACCATCAACAGAAAGAGGGTCTGAAAGTACCTTCCAGAAAGGAAGGTAGTCAAAAAAGTTTAGAATTTGGAAAGGACTCTATATAATGTGAATATTTTCTAAACTGGTTTATCTGTCACGTGGATTATTGCAGTGCTAATAGACATCAGTTCAATCACATGGCCTCTGACTCAGAGCTGGCATCCATCCTAAATTATGTGCCCCAAAGCATCATAAGAATTGTGCCCTATTTCTCTGTTTTCTATGAAGATGGGGGGAGGGAAGGAATAAGGTAAAAGAAGAGAGATTCAAGGCAGACAGAGAGCATTAAAAATTTCAGCCTAGACAGTAAAAGTTTGCCAACACTACACTCAGCTGATTAGTAGCATTATATATTGGGAAGCAAATTAAAGTCAAGAAACACTAAGAGACCAGTAACAGAAGATTTTTCTTGTTGCTCCAATCTCCTCTCTTAACTTTCCCACAATAGATCAAGTCTAAATACTATTCAGGTCTTAATTTCATGACTTTGAGTTTTATATGTACTCAGCAGAAGTGGCACCAAAGGAACTGTAGCTTGAGAAGCAGGTGGAGCAGTCACACAAAGTAAAGATTAGTTAGGTTAGTTGCTGAAACCCCCACCTGACTAAAATCTGTGGCCTTTGTGAGGTTCTGTCATGATGTTCCTCATCAGCTACCTTTCAAGCACTTTGGGGATGAAACGTTGAAAATTTGACCCTTTGGAAACTCATCAGGTCAAAAGATTTTGACCAAAGTTTCACAATTTCAAGGTAGTGTTTAATACAGTTCCCCATTAGAGAGAACTCCACAGAGTTCTAAGCTCTTAAAATAACCACAATAACACTGCTGTAGGTAGGCATAGGTTGGTTTCTCACAGACACACAGTACCTGCCTATCCCAGTCAGCAATGAATTAAAAAACAAACCAATAACAAAACCAAAACATTTTAGAAATAAAAGCAACCTAGAGAGCTTTATTGATCTCCAGTACTGGGAGATCCACTTCAGTAGCTTCCAAAGGATGCAATTTATTAAGATGAGAAATAAAGATGTCCCAAAGCCCTCATTTCTTCAGGCTGCATTATTAATGACCCCTGTGCCTGCAGAGGACAGAGTAGACTTCTTGGGTTTTCTCAGCCCCAGGAAGGCAGAGAATTAAAGGTGGACCAGGACAACAAAGTAAGGGAGAGATCACGAGTGGTACGTGAGAGTCAGCTAGCAAAACACAGGCCAATGTTTAATGGTTCATCTGTGCATTGGCTAATAGCCTGATAAGGTCTAAGACATTCTTGATTTTAAACATGAAAGCAATCCTAGGAACTAGGCAGGGGTAGCACAGAATAACTCTTGAGTTACCTTTATTTTTTGGCTCAACACAGTCTGGTGAACTGGCAGTTCAGGGTCTTTTGTTGTTGTCCCCTGGGAGTGCATTCTGCAGCAAAGACAAGCATTTCATTTGAAGCACCAGGCAAAAAAAAAAAAAAAACAACAAAAAAACAAACCAAACAACACACACACAAAATAACAATAAAAAAAAGGATCACTAAAAAAATACTCCATGTGCAGTAGAAAAGGTGAATTCACATTTTATGGTGTTTCTTTCATCCCAAAGTTCACTTCTGTCCCTAGAGCTTGTTGCCAGCTGGAGGAAATGAAGCATGGGATGAGTTTGTATGTTGTTCTGAAATGTGTAACCCACTGGGGAGATCAGGGTAGGGACACACGAGGGAAAGGAAGAGAACAATCCTCTCTCAGCAAATAAACTGAAATGTCTGATAACCTGAAGTCAGCCCAGTGTGAGGCTGCTTTGGACAAGCAGAATAAATTCTGTGATAAATCTGGATAGGATGGTACACAGTCACTGTGCAGTGCACTAGAAGACTCTCCAGGGCACAGCTTGGCTGCCATTAGACATGCCCAAAGAATTGGACATTTTCTTGAGGAATGCTTTATTCAGAAACAGCCATGAAATGAAAATGCTGTGTGAGGCAGAGAATAATTTTTCCAGGAATATTTTGCACATGTTGTGTGTGTGCATGTCTCCCACTTCGATGGAACCAAAATGTTGTAACATGAATTTAGATGTCCTTTGGATGGTTTAATTTTATCCAGTGTTGCTTGGCTCTAATTTATCATAAAATCTTCCTTGATGGGCAATAATCACAGGTTTTGCAGGAGTAATTTTGGCTCAGGTTCTGCAAAGGACTGATGGTATTCTGCATTATCTTCAAGCAAGTAATGAAAATAAGAATAATTTTAAAACTAAAGAATGCAGAATTATATTAAAACAACTCTGCCAAAAAACAATCAATCAAAGAAACAAACAACAACCAAAACCCAACTAAACAAACAAAAAAACACCAAACAAAAAAGCCCCCCAACGAATAAAAGAAAACCCTACCACAAGCCAGGACATTACAACTTGCATAAATATGTAGGCGAATAAACCCTAAGTACACAAAAACATTTTTCAGTGTCTGTCATCCAGCTCCAATGCAACAGAGTGATACCCTCTCAGACTTTTAAATCAAATCAGCATGCCTCTGAAATGGTAATTCATGTGGTGGCTTTTTTCCTCCACCTTTTTAATGTTTTCCAAAGCAACCCAAGCTCCCCAGTTTGCTCAGGCATATAAAGATATCCTGAAGGCAATCTCAGCCTTTTAGGATTATTTTACCTACATATATACTGTTGTTGAAGATATAATGCATGCTTGCACTGGGGTAAACACAGTTTGCGTATCTACGAAGCTATAAAACAAATCAAAGGTCCACACTGCCAAAGAGAAAAGTAGCAACTTCTGTTCTGAGTGACTTGAGTGAGAAATGAGGCCATGCAGTACTACATATCTAGATATATCTCAGTGGTACAGATATACACAGGATTAATTTAGCCCCAAGTACCAGCTGTACCTCCTCTGATCACCAATATGAGGAATAACACAAAGTTCTCCTTATTATTTTTTCACAGTGTTTACCTTTTCAACTTCCAGCAAGTTAATAATACTTCTCTGCGTGAGCTGAAAGGTAGTTGAGATTTTCTTCATGAAAACCTCTTAATTCTTTCCTTCTACTGACCTTCTGCCCACCATTCTGTAGAAATCCCATAGTAGTGCTTGGAACAACTGCCAGCCCTCAACACCCACGTTAGGCTGTGGACACCTCTCTCTCCAGCTGTAGCCATGCTGAAAAGAACATTACTCCCAGCCAGCTTAGAGATGCTAATCCATGCTGCACTGCTCCAATCTTGCCTGCTGCTGAGCTGGTTGTATGAATGCTGCCTAACCCAATTTACTCCAAATAAATTGGGTTAGCATAAATAATAAGTCTTTGCTAAGCAAGGTCAGTGGGATACAATCAGGGTAGGGAGCACTCTCGCAAGCAGCTCAGCTGGCAGGTTCAGGAGGTGGTCAAAAGATGGTGGAGTTGGCTGCAGGTGGTGGTGTCTTCAGACAGCTACAGGACTTCACAGCAGATGCATGGACTACAGAACACATAAACCCAACGGCTTCCTACGACATAAGTGTTTGGGTTTTTTTCCTTTTTCCTCTGTGAACTATTCCTCTCCCAGTGCTCATAATTTTAGCTATCAACTGGTAGATGCATTCTGACACTCTTGCCAAAGCAGGTGAAAATGGGTTTTAGAAAGGCATATATATTAATTCTGTGACAAGAAGCATTCTCCAGTAAGAAAATACACAGCAAATTCTCCTGCTATTTTATTTGCTACTTAATCAACGTGTTCTTATCATGCACATTAAATGGTGCATTGTCAGTTTAATTCGTTAAACTCTTATTGCAGTTCTTTTTATCATCCCACTTACCTCCCCCTTCCTTGATACATAACCAACGTATCATTTTGCATCTCGTGTGGGATTTCTCTGCTTTAACATAGTAAATCTTTTAATTCCTAATTTGGTATTTTGCTCTAATACATTCACCCACAAAAGAGCCCAGAAGGCTGAAACTAAGAAAAATCACTTTCATTTTCTTAGACACTACTGAGTGGTTTAATGTAAAATACACATGCAGTGCACAGTTTGCAATTTCAGATTTTATCATCCATGGGCTTCAGAGCCGAGTCAAACCTGATCAGGTTTCTGATGAAAGGATAAAGATTCAAGTCTAGGCTGGAACCACTTAACAATGGCAAGTTACTGAGAAAAAAGAAAAAAAAAAGCAGTTGCATAAGAGCAAGGAACAGTTCACTAGAGAGACTGGAATTTGGCTCCAAACCAGTGGTGTGAAATGTGGGTATCATCACAAGTAGGCCAAAGCATAGCTTAGAGTTTATTTAACCTTGCTGCTTAGTTATCAGGGATTTCCATTTATGTTAATGGTTCAAATCCAAGTGTTAAAATAGCAAATGGGCAATCTGTATTTTAATCATAAGTGCTATTTCCATTTGTCATTTACATTTTGAGTTTTTTTCTTCCCTCCCCACCAAAGAAATGTTGATGATAACTGATTTGGAAGACAGAGCTTGGAAATTCTTTGTTCTAATTGGGGAAGGTACTTCAAGAAAACTTCAGGAAGAAGTGGACATATATTTTAATTTCTATCTTTAAAATAATTTTGTTATTTTAGACCATGCCCTGTGATAGATTCTGATTTACTTCATAAGAATTCATTACGTAATCATGATTTATTATGTCAGAATTGAACAGAAATTAAAAACACATTTGGAAATGCACACACACGACGTTTTAAGCCCACCTAACCTGACTGAGGAAGGAAAATTAATGTTCTTCATGACACTGAATTTTATTTGTAAATATGTAATGTCCTGAACAAAGAAAGTATTGTTTGGTGTTAATTAACTGACTGTACTGCTCCTGGCCAACAAGGCTTGATCTCTCCCCAGTTAATTATTAGCATTATAATTATAAGCAGAGATATTTTAAACTCTTTCTACTGTTAATAAAAAGAGCCAGAAAACTGCATTGCATGAATCACATTTTGACTTCAGTCACTCTGCAGATGGCTGGCTCTCCTCTTTGGTTAAAGAGGAAGCCTGTACTGACTGCACTCCTAGTTCAGACATGGCAATAGTTTGCTCTACCATCTTTATGGTTTCACTTCTTAGAACTTCCTTCTGTCAATAAGTCCTTTCACTTTTTTCCTTATTATATCTCTGTTTCACTATCACCTTCTAACCTCTAAAAGTTCTTCCAGCATCCAAACTGCACATTTTTTTAATGCTGGTTTCAGTCAGTCTTGTTGTCTTGGAAATCAAAACTAAATTCCTCTGACTGTGCTCATGGTCTTTAATTGTCAGGAGGCAGAGTGGGTGTTCATCCTACAGGTTTTCTTCAGCAAACACCAGAACAAAAAATTACATCTCATTGCCAGAGAAGTCCCTTTCTGCAGCTAATTTCTTTTTTTCCCCCAAATCAGGTTCCAAAATTTGTTTTCAAAAATCTACTACATATAGTGGTAAATATGGGGGTTGCTGGCTTATGTCAAGATTTGTTTCTTAAACACAACTTTCTGTTGTTTTTTTAATTATTATTTTTTTATTTCACTTTCTTATTTTCTTCCTCGTTACAAGCCCAATTTTGAGAGTTGGTAAGAACCTTCTCCTCAGAGTTGGGTAGGCTTTAAGGTGTGTCTACCCTACACAGCTCACAGCACTCACATTGCAAAGATAACTTCCCAACTTGCTAGTGTTTACAAGACACATTAGGAGCCCTGCAAGATCTGTTCCTTCAGCTCCCACAGTGCCTGTGGATTTAAAAGTGCCAACAGGATTAAGGCAGACAGATCTCTATTATAAACAAGAATTTCTATGTGCCACTGTGGGCTACAAAAGAGAAAATAAACCCAAGCAAAAAACCCTCCTTTCTGCAGAGAAGTGCCAGTTGTACTCTTTGACTTCTGAACGTATCTAAAACACTAAGAAGAGACATGAAGAAATTATTCTAAAATTGCTCTTATTGTTATTGTCACTAAGGAAACAACTTCCTAGGAATCTGCAAGTTGAGTATACAGGCTCTTTGATGTGCAGCCAACTCTCTCTTCCAACACACTTCCCAGCTCTCTGGAGAATCCTATCTGCCCACCAAGGGAGATATCTCCTGCTTTGTCTCAGATGAGCTCTTACTTCACATGGAGATTGAACTCTGACACTCCAGAAAAGCCATAGTCCAGACCTGCCACAACATGAGATATCAAAGCACAGAGTCATGAGTAAGCCAAGGGATTTTGCCTTAAGATACTCAGCTCTGCAGTCCAACAGCACTGCCAGAAGACCTAGAATAGCACAGGAGCTAGGGAATGTGGGAGGCACAAGGCAGAATTTTATTCCGTCTGTTCACTTGTGGTGTTGTTTTCAGCCATACTTCACCTCACACACACACCCCCCCCAACAATAATTTAGATGGATGCTTTTTTTGCATTGAGGCCAACGGGGTAAATAGAAGTTGTTTAACCTCTCCAGCCCTTCGGACAGAACGGCCATCTCCAAACTGTCTGTTGGGAATGATGTATGAAATTTGACAACCTCTGAACCGTGCCCAGGCATTGTAAAGGAGAATCTTAGTCGACCTCTGTGTAAGCTCATTTAACCTGCCATACAAATAATTTAACATTAATTTACTCATAATTTAATGACAGTTTAGTGGTCAAATTCCAGAGTTCCAGGATGTTCTCTAGCAATCTGTAATTTCTCAGCACTGACAGAGTTGTAGAGTCCCTTGTAGCTCAAAGAACTCAATAAACAATATTCTCCTGAAATACAGTCAAACAGGAGTATGCATGCAGATATCCCATGTCACCAGTTCTGCTGCAGACTAAGAAGCAAAATACTGGCTAAATTAACCGAAAAGAGACATAGCTTGTAACAGCCAGCAGCAAAGGAACAGAGTTATTTGTTTAAATTACCAGGGTCTCAGAAAAGGCTTAGAGATAGTGGTCCAGATAGAATATGTGTCAAAACTTCTCTAATATAAAATAATTTCAGAACATTTGAGCTTTGAAAATACTTTTTCATTGCCACTCACAGGTGTCCATGTCAGATCCTACCTCCTAAGGCTCCTTGGCAATGTTAAGGAGGGCTTATGTACTATTATGTTTATACTAGAACCAGAACACCTCTCCAGAAACAAGTTTACCTCTAGTGTGCCCCTAGGTCTTTTCAGTGTCTACTCTCCTACTTCCCTTCCACTTGTGTAAAAGCTTAATATGGGTCTCTGTAACTGTCCATTGTGTGACCTCTAGACCAAAAAGCAAAATCATTCTGTCCAAGCAAACAGCTGGCCCACAGTGAATCCATCTGTCAATAGCAAAAGTTCAATAACCACTGAGCAATCCTCTACCAAGGTGAAAATCTATTTGTCCAACCAGCCAGGAGCCTTTGCTTTTATGTTAAATTTGTCACCCACCTTTGTATCAGAATTGTTTTGTCATCTACTTTTTTTGTGAGTAAAAAGGAGCTCAAGGAAGTGAACAGAGTAGCCAACCACCACCAAATGGTTTCATAGCCAGGGAAGGAAAAGATATTGACATTATGGTTACAACTGCATTGATAAATATATCAGATCTGGAACTCTTCCTGGGCCTTGAGGTCAAGTAACAAATCATCACTTTTACCCACTCTATTTTACCAAACTGGTTTACCACAAATTAGAATGGCCCCATCCAAACTGCCTCTGAGAACAGTTTCTAGGCCATGATTTTCCCTGTGTATTTTTTGTAATTGTGGTGTCAGCCTTTATTTGTTTAACATCATCTTTATTAAAAGTTGCATGGCAGAAAACTGACTTGGAAATCAAGATTCTCCCAGGTTACTGCAGATTCTTCCTGATTTCCTCCCATTACAGCAGTGTAAATGATTATCTGTTTTCCTAGCTGTTGCCAGTCTAATTGGTATTCGTGCCAGTGTGGAGTCAAGCAAATGCACCATTGCTAAACAGACCTTACTGGAAGCAGTTTTTTCCACATCAAAAGACACTTATTTTATCTTGAAAAGACAACAGGTCTTTCTGTCATTGCGTATCCTAAAAATAAAAAGGCACATTGCAAAACCTAAGCAATTGATAAATGTTCGACAAGGAGTCTGTGCTGCTCTGAGCTCAGAAGAGCTCTGAGGTTGTGAGTTTTCCACAGATCGTTCCTTATTAACGACCAATTGAGGATAATGACAGTGATGCTTTTAAGAAATCCTTTGGGAGAAGAAGAGTATGTATTCACTTTTCAATTCTATAAATCTATGAAGGAAATGTTTTGCTCTTTTATGTACTTAAAATCAATTAACCTAGTATAACATCCTTGTCAGGGAAGGCGTTTGTTTTGTAAATCCACAAGGAGAGTTACGAGAGTGTTCTGATAGCAACAGTATATGGAACCTCAGAGAAATTGTAAGCAAATGCTAGTTTTTATTTCATTTTTCTATATATCCTTTTGCAAATCAAAGTGCATTTCCTTCCAGTAACTTCACACATGTATTTTGTGGATGGTTATAGATAACTAAGTTATCCTAGACTCCCTTAATGGACAGTGGGGGAAAAAAAGACCATTTTGCAGCACAAATCATCTGATTTACTTTAAATTACTGCTTCGGGAAAGTATGAATTGAACCCTCTATGTTTATGCTCCTTCGATGTATCTCAGATATGGATTGATTCTAAAAATCTATTTAAACAGCAAGCTCTCCAGGTGTGTCATGTGCAGGGTGTTGTGGTTTTGCAATGGAGATTCATCACTCTTAGAGCAAAGTGATGAAGAAATCACCGAACGAACAAACAAGTTTCAATATATAGACTGATTCATTTAAATGATTTATTTTAAAAGAATTCAAAGAACATTGGCAGAATATTTGCCAAGAGACATATTAAGAAAACAGGGTCATCTTTCATTGATTCAGTGGTATTGTAGTAAGGCCAAGTTGAAACAAGCAGGAAAAATGTATTTGACAAACATTTCAACATCGCTGACATTCACAACAGCAGTTCCTTCTCTTAGCTCATTGCAAAATATTGTGTGGGAGCTCTTCCAAAACTGCTCACAGGAAACAAAGAGGGGAAAACTCAAACCAACAGGTGGAACAATGTATAAGTGACACTGTACTTCACCTGCTTTGTATTGTTACTTATGGGTCGCTACAGAGCAGTCTACTGCTACCGACAATAAAGAGTAAGTTGTGGAATCACATAGAACATTTTGTAAAGCCAAGAATGAAAATAGAGAGCTTCCAGACGTGGATCTCATCTTATGTTTGCTCCAGTCATGGCATTGGTAAGAAAAGCCTGAATCCCAACTGAACAAGGAGGGCTCATAGCAAAAAGAGTACTGAGCAAGCATGGAACATAGGGGAGCAGAAAGTACTTGGAGGAACGTGCCTTTGTTTTCTCATTTGCTCATCTGATTATTAAATGGGCTGGCAAATCAGTATGGTTCATTTTGCTGAGTACAGAAGAGTTTTTTTAGAGGATATCTCTTTATTGGAGACTAAGGTCAACTTCAGATGACGTCACTACTACCAATTCAATTTAGAGCATGGTAAGAGTTTTTTCTTTCTTTGTGTTCCCTTACATCAGTCATTTTTCTTAGTCTTCTTGATTTTAGAGGAGAAAAAAATGCCACAAAGGTTAATACAATGTTTAGAAGTGCTGAAAGTCAAGGCAGAAGGATGCCTGGAATCTAAGCTGCTCCACCAGCCAAGAAAGCTAAGTCTTGCAATGCATTCTGAGGAAGGATGGAGATTATTATACGCTGAGGGCAGTTGCAGAGATGTGAAACAGCAAGATAGGTTCAGCCACCTTCAAGTCCATCTTCTCCATCTTTTTATTTCATCTTTTTTGTCATCATCCTGCCTTGCCAAGTACACACTGTTTTCTGAAGGTGATAATCTCTGTCTGATCATTTACCCGTTGCAGGCAAAATGTAAAAACTGAAGCACTAAAGCAGGTGATTTTTCAGTCACACAGAAGTAGTAGTCCACAAGAGTGATGCATTTTGGAAGTGGTAAGGACACAACAGAAAATACAGAAAAATTTTGCAGGTTGGAACCAGCCCATGAATCACAAACTGTAACATTTTGGGTTAAAGCTCTCAAAGCTGATTTAAAGAATGCACGTTTGAACGTGCTGTTAAAGAGAGTGATATGGATTAGCTTGGACATGGAGTCAGACGTATCTGCCTACTCTTTTCAGTCTGGACAGTTTAGATGAAATGAGTAGATCTTATTTAACTTTTTTGGATGATCTCGTCCAGCTTACCTGGCTCTTCTACAGCACTCACTGCCCCGTATCCCCACATAGTTAATGGAGGTAAAAAGGATGTCCAATGGACAAGAATTATTTTAGAAACCTACTTCCAATGTCTATAAAGGCAGCATAAAATAAAAAGCCATTTGGTCTCACCCAGAAATCTGCAAACATAAAAATACTGTATGTTCAGAGGAAGTACTTGATAAGAGAACCAAAGGGATATTGTGTGAAATTATAGACGATTATCTGAAAATTCAGACAACCTCTGATTTAAACAAAAGGACTTTTCAATTTTAACATTTCAGTATATGACATGCAGCATGGAAAGTCTGTCAGTTCATTAAGCAGAATATCAGGTGACATTTTCTCTAGCCAGGGAAGAAGTAAACAGAACATTAAAGTTCAGGTGAGCTTCCTTCTCATCTTTTGAGAAAACAGCTATGTGTTACAAATTACCTGACCTAAGCTGTGTGGTTGAGCTATCACACTGTTGCTTTCATATCAGTATTTTTAATGACATGCCACACACACACTAAACTTTCTGTGCCTGAGAAAAGATTTGACAGTGAGACACATCCATTGTACTGAGTAATGCAGTAGTGGTGCACGTGAAACTGCTGTAAAATACACACAATCTACTTATTGAGGGTTATTTCAGAAGCTCTTTGTGGATAGTAGAGTAGATAAATTATGCCCTTGTTGTTCTAATTCAGTAGGGACAGTGGGAAGGAAAGCAAGAGGTCAATTTAATGAGCTATCGAAGAAAAAAAATCAAAATGAAGATGATAATGCTGAAAGGGAAGCTCTTAGTTTGGAGAATCCTTTACTATTTTGTGCTAGGAATGAGTGAGGCTTATTTTTGCCACATCAGGAACATACAGATAAAACAGATCTTGAAAAGTTAAAAGCTTTTTCTTTCAGGGAGAGTGACACCAGAAGTATTCGAAACAGATGCACACAAAGCTCCCCAGAAGAGCTTCAAGAAGCTGGGCCTATCAGAGTAGCATTAAAGCCTGGTGCTTTGAAAAGTTTTGCTTTAAATAGGTCATGCTTTGCTTTAATCACCTTGGACCCAGCTCCATGTTTTCTGGAGATAGAGAACATGCCAGAAGAAAAGAAAGCAAAGCAAAGCAAAGCAATAAAAATCTTCACCAAAGCAGATGTGCAGCTGACATTCTTCATGCCAAACAGGAATGTTTAGAGAAACTGAGACAACCAGGTAGTGAAGTCAATGGAACCAAGTCTTTTTACATTCAAGATGCAAAAAACCTCAGGGAACCTACATCTCAAGGAATCTGGGAGAAGTTGTCACAAAGAAAAACTCCAGACTGAAGCTGGTGAACCACGAACACTCAAAAAACCTAGAAGTAACAGTGGAGAGAAAGCTGGGCAACAACAGAGCTGTGTCTTGGACACTCCAAAGTGTCGGGATTAAGTGAGAATATTCCATCAGAGTGTCATAAGGAAAGTAAAGAACCATCACAGATAGGACCCCTGAACACCTTTTCCTCTGCTTGAGATTAGGACAGTGATGATGTTTGGATGAAGGGAGAATGCCTAAGATACCAGGACAGAGCCAGTGTGGACTAGTGAAATGTAGAAGGCAACGTACTAAAAGATGAAGCACAGGCTGAGAATACTTCAGTTGGAAATTATATAGGGAGAAAAACACCTTTGAGATTATGATGAGGAGCTGCCTGTGAAAGTTGAATCTGAAGAAGGGTGACTGCAGTCTCAAGGCTGTCTTGGGGAAAATAATTCCAGGAATTATTTGGAGTGAAGTAGATACACCTGCAATGTAGTAATTCTTTTATGGCCCAGTATCTTAACTGTGATCTCCCAAAACAGCAATACCAAAGAGTATCTTCAAGCCCTGCATGAGAGGATANTCTCATCTTTTGAGAAAACAGCCATGTGTTACAAATTACCTGACCTAAGCTGTGTGGTTGAGCTATCACACTGTTGCTTTCATATCAGTATTTTTAATGACATGCCACACACACACTAAACTTTCTGTGCCTGAGAAAAGATTTGACAGTGAGACACATCCATTGTACTGAGTAATGCAGTAGTGGTGCACGTGAAACTGCTGTAAAATACACACAATCTACTTACTGAGGGTTATTTCAGAAGCTCTTTGTGGATAGTAGAGTAGATAAATTATGCCCTTGTTGTTCTAATTCAGTAGGGACAGTGGGAAGGAAAGCAAGAGGTCAATTTAATGAGCTATCGAAGAAAAAAAATCAAAATGAAGATGATAATGCTGAAAGGGAAGCTCTTAGTTTGGAGAATCCTTTACTATTTTGTGCTAGGAATGAGTGAGGCTTATTTTTGCCACATCAGGAACATACAGATAAAACAGATCTTGAAAAGTTAAAAGCTTTTTCTTTCAGGGAGAGTGACACCAGAAGTATTCGAAACAGATGCACACAAAGCTCCCCAGAAGAGCTTCAAGAAGCTGGGCCTATCAGAGTAGCATTAAAGCCTGGTGCTTTGAAAAGTTTTGCTTTAAATAGGTCATGCTTTGCTTTAATCACCTTGGACCCAGCTCCATGTTTTCTGGAGATAGAGAACATGCCAGAAGAAAAGAAAGCAAAGCAAAGCAAAGCAATAAAAATCTTCACCAAAGCAGATGTGCAGCTGACATTCTTCATGCCAAAGGGGAATGTTTAGAGAAACTGAGACAACCAGGTAGTGAAGTCAATGGCACCAAGTCTTTTTACATTCAAGATGCAAAAAACCTCAGGGAACCTACATCTCAAGGAATCTGGGAGAAGTTGTCACAAAGAAAAACTCCAGACTGAAGCTGGTGAACCACGAACACTCAAAAAACCTAGAAGTAACAGTGGAGAGAAAGCTGGGCAACAACAGAGCTGTGTCTTGGACACTCCAAAGTGTCGGGATTAAGTGAGAATATTCCATCAGAGTGTCATAAGGAAAGTAAAGAACCATCACAGATAGGACCCCTGAACACCTTTTCCTCTGCTTGAGATTAGGACAGTGATGATGTTTGGATGAAGGGAGAATGCCTAAGATACCAGGACAGAGCCAGTGTGGACTAGTGAAATGTAGAAGGCAACGTACTAAAAGATGAAGCACAGGCTGAGAATACTTCAGTTGGAAATTATATAGGGAGAAAAACACCTTTGAGATTATGATGAGGAGCTGCCTGTGAAAGTTCAATCTGAAGAAGGGTGACTGCAGTCTCAAGGCTGTCTTGGGGAAAATAATTCCAGGAATTATTTGGAGTGAAGTAGATACACCTGCAATGTAGTAATTCTTTTATGGCCCAGTATCTTAACTGTGATCTCCCAAAACAGCAATACCAAAGAGTATCTTCAAGCCCTGCATGAGAGGATATGAAAATCAACTGAACTCCTTGGATGTGTGGTAAGAGCACTAAGGCTGAGATTTGATCAGTCTCATTCTAAACCATCAAGACTGATCAGAAACCCAGGACAGGATTCAAACTGCAGATTAAACCATCTCAGTGGCATTTATTGAAGACTTTTCAGGTTACAGAGTTACAGAGCTCACTCCATAGTAGATTTCTCTACACTGACTGGGCACTGGAACACTTGGTGTTTGGTGTCACAGATAACCTGGGGTATTTTACCTGCTCTCACACAGAGGGTAAAAAATGTGGTGTAGATCATCATACCCATAAATCCCTAGAGGGTGTTGGATACCTCAGGGGATCTCAGATGGCACTTAACACCTCTGTTTAGGTGACTGAACCATATCCTAAATCTCCTTTGACTATGTACTTAGATACAGGTAGACACTTCACCATAGACACATCTTCAGGTGTCTTAATCTGAAAACTGCATCCCATCAGCATGACAGAAACTATCTTAACAAAGGAGACCTAGAAGTCTGCCACACAGAGGAAAGGGAATGAATTGATACAGGGGGTAAAAATCTGTCAGAGGTACACTTGCTGGGGAAACAAAAAAAGGCTGTGACATTCATCTCTTCTCCTCTTCTGAGTAACATTCAGGATTTGGTAGTCTCTGAAGGCTCTTTTCCATAACCACTATAACCACATCCAGCTGTTGTACAAAGAGCAAGTCAAGGAACAAAAAGCTAGAGAACATAGAGCTGCGACCAGAGACTTGAATGCTGCAGAGAAGCAACTTCAACATGGCTAATAATGACTTTTCATGCTGCTTTCTCCTCTGCAGTCACCAAGTACTATTATCTAATGAAGTTTGTTCCAGCTGTTCGCCCACTGTACATAATCATCTCAGCCAACTAACCCATTCACTAGCACAAAAACACCATCCAAGCTGTCAAACTTCATGCGACTCGAATGAATGAGCGTGGATTGTGGAATCCAAAGCTCCAGTGACAGCTGTGACACATTCACAGCCTTAGTCATGAAGAGCTTAAGCATCTGCGGTATTTCTGATGCTCTCTCATCTCTCCTCTGCATCTTAACTTAGAGCACAAAACTCCTGGAACGAATCCAAAGATCCAGTTCTCTAAAACACAGGAAATGAGTAACTTCACTAACTTTAACTTGAGCCTTTATATAATGCGTTTGTGTTGGCTTCTTTATGTAATTTGTTTCTGGGCCAACTCTGAGAAAGAAAGTTCTGTTGTGTGTCCAACATCTTAGATATGTATCAAGCTCAAGCACATATTTGGCTCAGTACTAGTTGGATTAATTTAAGAATTCATATATATATAAAAATGCCATAGTTACAAAAATTGCTTTTTAAAAGGAAATGTTTTTTTTTTACTTCTGACCATGAATCTGCCATTTTTTTAAATTATTTTTATGAAAAAATAACTTTTATAAACCTACTTCAAATATGCCACAGCAAGAGCAGAAACAGAAAGGTTATAACTTCATAAAGGTTTACTATTCCAGGAAAAGGAATTAATAGTTAAGGCTATCTGAGCTATTTTAAACTCTCTTTCCAAATAAATATAGTTTCTTTCTACTGTGGAGAAGTGTATCTCTTCCTGCTACAACTCTAATTCCAGTCTGCATATCAGTGTGTTCTGAGAAGTTCATGTACTTATTTATTTTACATTATTTGGATTTCAGTAAATATTTTTAAAGGTTATAGTTAAGGAGGAAGGCGTAAGTTAAATCCATTTATTAACTGATGGGGGAATTTTGATAGCTTAGGACAAAGGGTGGATGCATTATAATAAGTAAGCTTTGAGCTATTGATTTATGGCAAAAAGCTGGCTTTTAGGTCACCTAATTCTAAACATGTCAAGTGCTCCAAGCTGGTCAAAATGTATTTCACAAGGTGCCGACCCTAAGCTAATGAAGGCTGGTCAGCATTCATCTCCATCTTCTTGCAACTTACACTGTAGCTATTCACAAGCAGGGTATGTTAGATGAGACTTGGAGCATTACACAGCTTCTGGCTGGCTCAGAGAAGAAGCAGAGTAAGCTTGCAGCCATCCTAGATGTGTTCCTGTGTTATGTATCCCCACCTGTTCAGAAAACTACATACAAGCTTCAGCTGGCAAACCCCTCTTAGTAGTTGGACATCCTTTGAAGGCAGAAAGTGTTGATACATTGAGGAAACCTCTGAGATATAATATAATGAATGAATAATTAATTTAAAAGCCCACAAAAGACAAATAGAACAAATACATAGGATACTGCCTGGGACACGTGGCATAAATTCTTCCTGCAAGGGACAGGCTGAGTTTGCCATTGGTTGAATAAAGTGAAAATGTGGGTGAGGAAGAGGTAGGGGCCACCACAGAAAGCTTGGGCTATTCAAGAAGACTTAACAACAATCACAATTTGTTATTGCTATGATGAGCTAGCAAAAAATAATCAGTCTTTCCACCAAGCAAAGAAGGGAGCAAGAGAGGAATTATACTTCATGGGGCTATCTCTGAGATACTGTGGAAAGATCCATCTCACGGATTTTGGATGTGTATTTGAGCCACCTGCTGCAAGAGCCTCCATTAGAGTGATTCATCTGACCCACTTCGGGATGAGATGAACCACACTTCCCACTTACAATACAGTAAATTGGGGTGATTAGTTTGGATGTGACCGTGTAGTTTTGAGATGCTTAAGTGAAAGCAGATGAACGTCACCCAGGCTGCCAAACACTTCCCCTGAGTGAGAAAGCCTTCCTCCACAGGAAATGAAAGATAGTTTTGCCAGGAGATCCTTCAGGGATGGGTTTTCACCTCAAGAATGAGGAAAATTATACCTCCTCCACTCCTTACAGATGGACTTAATGATAAATCTACTGCCCACAAAAGAAGAACTTGATTCTGTCACATTTCCCTCCAATAAGTCATTTTTTTTTCTTAAGAATCCCCACTCAAGCAGCTAGGACAATATACAGGCACTTGCAAGAAAAGAAAGAAGCAAAACGCCCCATTCTGGGAAACTAAAGAATAAAAATAAATATATATATAAATAAAATTTAGGCTTTTAACCCATTATGCAGATTAAAGGGGCTTTTCCTGCCCTGGCCCTCAGCTCCATTTAGCAGGTCCAACAAATCATTGATAACAGCCTATAACTGTCCTTCCATTTGCAGCTCCTGAGCAACCATGACCCAATCATCTCTAATCAAGTGCAAAAGCCACTGTGATTGACACTCTTTGTGAAATTCTTCAACATTGGATTAACGAACCTGCAAACATATGTGGCAGAAGTTTAATGTTTCATGTTCAGTAAGGAGCTTCTAGGCTTCAATATTCCCAACATGTTCTAAAATAAATTATTATTATTTCCATAACTATTATTAAGAAGTAGAATTAGACCATATAAATATTTATCCCCTTCTCTGTCAGTGTTAGAGTGAATGATGAGTTATGCTAAATAGCCTAAGAATTATTCAGTTAATTTGTCAGGGATTGTTTTGTTTTTAAACAATGATACTAAGCAGAGTTTTTCACACATTTTAAAACTTGTTTTTAAAAGAATCTGTTAAATAAATAGATCAGAGCAGTTTCAGAACACAGTCCTACCTTAAGCCATCCAAGAGTAAAATGTGACACCTGACTGAGCAGGAATGAGACCAACAGAATGTCTCCAGGGCAGATGAACTCTAATGGGAAATACAAATCAGCTCATTCCATGAGATGACCATCTCAGAAGAATTTAGATTCAACAGTAGCATAGAATATGAGCAGCAAACAAGAGTCCCTGCAACTTTGTCTGTGTATTTCTGCAGGAACCTTTTCAAGGGAATATTCCCCAGCGCAACAGCCATGTTAGATTTAAGTGCTCCATGTGAAGATGCTTCTACCTTTTCTATAGGAGATGGAATGACTTAGTGCCTCCTAAGAAGTTCTACCTTGAAATTATTAATCCAGCTGCTCTACAGATCAGCCCATCAGCTTCCATGGGGATACTATTAATGAGCTGCAGTAAATTACATAAAGACTTGAACAATCTGGTTTATTTTATGGGATTTCCTACTTTGTCTTGTGGAGCTAAAAGTTCAAGCCCAAGAAGACAGATCAATAAACTGAGAGCGCAAAAGGTGGCCAGAGAATAGAACACAAGGAAAGGAATCGGGTGAGGACTGGACGTGAAGAGTTCTGCCAAGCAGCCTGCCTTTCTTTCTTCCCATATATTTGTGCCCACTCAATTACAATCCAAACAGCATTTCAACAGCCACCACAGACAAATTAGCATCGTGGAAAGCTACCAAATACCTTTCTGTGTGCAAAGGAATTCTTAAGAACAGAACAAGTTCAACACCAAGAGAACTGGAAAAGTATCTCATCGAGGGGTGCTGTATCTGTCGGGTAGCAGGAGTACTCTGAAACAGAGCAATGTTACAGCTATTGCTGACCACGTATTATCAGCAAAGATGACTTCAAAGTTGTGATTAGGAAAAAAGAGGATGTTTCTCACTGGTGCATTTACATCCCTTTCAATAGGATTGTTCCACTTCTGCACTGGTGTGGAAAACTCAGTCCAAAATCCTGTTGACTGTAGTGTTTACCGAATCCTGCCCCGCTGTCTTCACGAGTGATATGGGATGGCTGGATATGAAAGGACAACAGGGCAGGGAAACAAAGACACATGAGCCAGCAGGAAAATACACTTTACTGACTTAAAAGTTGAGGCTGTGCTCTCTGGGCTGGGTAGTGGGATGAAATAAAATTCACTATCTTCACTGACTTCTATATTTTGATGTCAGTTTACCTCTCCTGAGAACTGTGGCAAATAAATAACTCCTCTGTTAAATCAGGACTGATTGTAAGACTTGGTTTTCTGCGGGTCTTTCTCTAGGATATGAGTTACAGTGTGATCCTGTCCTGAGTTTACTTTTTCTCAGTGCTTCTTAACTCAAATATTCTGGTTATCATTAAAAGATAATCTGAGCTAATTTAGGAATCAGACTGTTTGTACTAAGTGTGCTCAGAAGGAAGGAAAGGAAAACAAAATCTGCTACATTTAAATGAATCAGCTTGGGGACACGGGTCTCAACTTATCAAAGGCGTAGGCACATATGGAACTCAACCCCAGAAAAAATATCTCCAGGATGCCGGCTCAGTCAGGCAAACGAAGAGAGATGTGATGAACAAAGGTCTGAACATGATCAACAGCACAGCCCACAATCTCAGAAATCTCCATCTTACCTTTTACTGGTCTCATCCCGCAACAAAGCTTCTGCCTTTGTGCTTATGAACCTCCCATATACACCACCAGCAGCAGATCTAGAGAGCTACGTGCAGCTGTGGCACCACCATGCAAACAGCAGACATCTTAAATCTACAGGGAGAAAGGAACCCTCCTGTTTTCTTGCAGGGAACCCAACAAATGATGGAGGGCTAAAGCCGAGGAGCGATCGCAAAGCTATTTTCCCATCTACAGATAGATATATGTATTTATCACACATAAAGCTCCCCGTGACCTTGGAGTCTGTTCAGTGCCAATGGTTACCCTTCCAGAGACTGAACACATGCCTCTGACTAGAGAAAACAAAACAACAGAAACCTTCGTTAGCAATCAGTCCAAGATAGATTGCCAGTACAATAACAGATCAATTGTAGCTGTCCTGAATGAACAACAAAGCAGCAACCGTTGCCCTCAGCACATAGAAACAGGGGGGGGAAAAAAGGTAGAAGACCACGATCCAGAACTGTAACTGAGACGCAAGCAGAGACATCACCTTGAATCCAACTCTCCTTATTGCACTGAATTGCATTCCTTAATGATTCAACAAATTGGGGCAGTGTTGCTTTACCCATCCTATAGAATAACTTCTTTCAAGACAGCTCCAGTGCATTTTGCATGAGCCAAGTACAGACGTTTGTGTAATGCTCTCTTGCTCTATAGCTATATGAACTTCAGGGAGTTTGCCTTCATGCTTATCACTGACGGTAACCTTAAGGAATCATACGTTCCTTTTGATTAGCATGTGCTAAACGTTGCCCCCCCAGCATCTGACCAGCATTACATAGGCTGAGCAGAGAAGTCAGATGGCTCTGTACCCAAATAACATCAAATGAAAATCCATATGCTGTTTGATGACTCCAACAGATTCAAAACAACCAACAAACCCACCCGAAACGCTGCTTCAGTTACGTTCCATATATTGCCCTATCAGTCCAACACTTGCAGTGTAATTAATGCACACGAGACAGATGGCAATCCATAATACCCTAGGAAAGAATCAGGTCACTTTGCTGCCTTATTCACTTCAGTTAATATTTTTTCTTAGTAGTATCATTACCTCCGGTGCTACTCCAATATATCCTTCAAGCTAAAGGCTAGATTCTGTTTACCAGCAGATTAGATGCAGAGGAAAGCCACTGACTTCCAGGGAGTTCTTCCAGACCTGCTTCTACATAAGTGGGATGATCCTCTAGCCATAAACACTGGTATGTCACTAAACAAATTTATCTTTTTCTTTCATGCATTTTCCAGTCCTGAAGAGCACACTGCATTATCTTTCTCTCCCTGCCTGTAAACTCTTCAGATTCCAATACATACCTGAACTGTTCACACGTTAAATTCACAGCACAGCAGTAAAGAGTCCGTCCTATGTGCTGTCCCTCGGACTTAAGATGTGCTTTGCATAAAGATGGAATTATTAGAACCAGCTGTTCAAATACTGATAAGAAGAAGTGCACAGAGGCATGCAAGCAGAGGTCAAAGGCACATTAACAGCGAGCTTTACTACCACCCCACAGTAAAAATAAAGAAGTCCTGGTGCACTGCTTGAAGGGTGAATCAGAGTTTCTGCGGCAGGTGAAGATGCAGAACTGCAAAGGGAGCCTTGAGCTTATAAATGCCAACAGCATCACCCGGTCTGTTAGCAATCAGGTTTTATTTACCAGCCATATTGTGTTAAAACCAGACGTGATTCCCATACCGAGCACGTTAACCTGTCACCACTTGCAAAAGGAGATTTATTCGTTTCAAAAGAATCAAATCTCTCTCAGGGACGCATCCTCAGAGCCTGCAGTTCTGGCTGAAGGCAGAAAGCCTGCATGCAATTGCCCCCAAAAGAAGTATTCCCAGGACCTGGGGAAGAGCCGGTAAATCAATGTCACTCTAAGACAAACCGGCGGTTCCTTTTCCCTCGCCGGCT
>VWZY01000169.1:7299-25195 GCA_013399075.1 Chloroceryle aenea
TCGGACTGAGGCGTGCGGCCGGCGCCCGGAACGGGTAAGAACGGGCAGAATTAGTGCAGGATGCAATAATGCGCCCCTTCTCCTCTCCCCCTCGAAGCGCAGCGACCAGCTCCAGCGAGAGAAGCGGGCGGGACTGCTCATCCATTGCCTTCGCGTTTTCCCGCGTTCCGTTTCCTCCGCGCTACCACCCCGTTCTCCGTGGGAGCCATCAGAACATCAGTCTAGCGCATTCAAGTCGCCTAGCACTGGCCTTGCTGCCCCGGGGGTTGCTCGCCTGCGGTGGGACGGAGCGTGCCCAGCCACTTGTGCGTGCCGGAGGGATGAGGTGAGGGCGCGGTGCTCTGCCTGGTCCCAGGGGCTGAAGCCCGCCCTTCTGAGCCGAGCTCTGGAGCCGGCTGGCTCCCCAGGGCCTGTCTGAACCACCGTGGGAAGGTGCTTGCTTATTCTCCGTACTTGTTTACAAGCACCGAGTCCCAAAGGCTGTCTAAGGACAAGCATCTTTACGTGGGCCACGCAGACCGCTACGTGTGGCTGATCCAAAACTTCAGGCGACCAGAAGGCGGGAGGGTATGTGTGGGAAGGATTAGTGCCCGTGTGCCCTGTTACCTTCGTTCCCTCCCCGGATGCCTTGTCATAGGCCGCTGTCTAAGGCAGGCCTGAGCAAGGCAGTCCACAGCATCACCCACTCCAGATACTCCTAACAAGCTCGTGGTCTGGCAGGTCGAGACACGCAGGAGCTGGCTCCTCCCAATACTTTAGCTAATCCATTGCACTCCATCTCTGCGTACTGACTTTATGCTTCATGCAGAACTGTTTGTACACATGAAAGGACAATATTTTGCCGAAACAGACTGCTTTGTCTTTTTTTCAGAAGAGGAGGTTGTAGAAAGTTCTGCCCACGCCATTGGTGGAAACACTGAACTTTTCCAATACCAACAAATGTAACAGAGCGGTACCAAAAGTAATAAGATGCTGACACTACACAACGTGCCACTGGCAGTTAAGGCAGAGAAAGAGGAGGCTGCTGCTTTCAGCACCGCTCCTGCTGACCCTTGTGAATCACGTGCCAAGGTCAGCATCGCCAAATGTAGCAGAAATTAGTTCTTCAAGATGCCTTTAAATGAGGATAATACAGTTTTCCCACAGTGAGAAGAAAAGGCTTTATCTTTGTAGCTATTGCCTTACTCTGATGAGAGGTGTGAGGTGACTGCAGGATGGTTTCTGTTCCACAGGCAAATGCTGGAGCTCCTCACCTCCTCTAACCAGTGAAACCCGGCTCCAGGCATCTTCACTCCTCTGCAGCCTTCAATCCCTGTGCAGTTAAAAGGTTAGAGAGGATAAGTAAGCAAACATGGAACATTCCAACAATGACAGTGTTTGAAAACCGTTGCTATAGTTGTATCCTGTGAAATGTAAAGCTTGCAATGGGAAAGTATACAATAATATAAACTTTGCTTTTACCATGCAGGGATTTGGATCTTGAAAATAATGATACTGGCCATATTGAGTGCCTCTTTACCTTGACCTCTGTAAGGGGCAACTGATGCAGAAAGAGGTAGAGAGGAATTTGCTTGCGGGTGATTTGGAGCACACCACTCATCAATCTTATTTTGGAAGCGGGCCTAACCTGAATATATTTTTGATTGCATTCAATGAAAGGAGGAATCTGAACCACTGCTTACACACCGCCTGAATAACAAATCTCTCCAGGGGTAGACTGTACAAAGCAAACTTTCACAGCAAAGCATTTGAAATAGGAATTCCTTGCGAGAGATTACATTTTAGACTCCAGTTGTGTAAACGCAGGGACAGATCCTCCCGCCTGCATACGAACACTCCGCTGGAGTTAGCAGCGTTCCAGTCCACCTCGAGCAAACGCCAAAATGAGAGCTCTACTTTATAGCATATTAAATAATTATACGATAGATTTCTTTACTGGAAGCAATTCTGTGTTTGATGCTATCTCAGGGAACCATTCCAGGAAAAGACTGATACATGCTTTTACTCTCCAAGAAAGTGTGTACATTAATTCCGTAGCTGCACGTTTGGTTTCATATGGAGCAGGTCTAGGAGGAAAACCACTCTTTATTTTGTTTAAAGGTATTTATTTTTTTCTTGCCTTTGTTGCCATAGCAATGCTGTCTCCAGTGGAAAGCTACATTTACATTTAAAGAGACATTTTTTAAAAAGCAATTTATCTTGCAAGGAAGATTACACCTTATTTTGGAGAACATTTTGACACTTAATTTGGTGCAGGAAGCTGGGTGGTGTGTGCTGCTCTCCCACTAGACAGGCACAAGGATGCCACTTGGACTTCCCTGTCTTCCAGCGCACACAGAATGACAGTCCACCTTCCTGCACGGCCGAAACGCAGGGAGAGGCATGGTAATTAAATCCAGGCTGTGTACTTATTCAGACCTGGGGTGTCTTACTCATATGCCTGTCTATTTTTATGAAAGGAAGAGACTTAGAGTATCTCATATGATATTTCTAAGCCCCCTGCAAAAGCCACTTAATACAGTTAAAAGTCACTTTAAATATGATCACTTGTAAAAAGGTCACTGGGCCTCCCTTTTTTTGAACTTAACTTGTTGTAATACAGTGTATGTACACCAAGATTACCTCCTTCACGGGTAAATAAACATTTTTCCTACTTTGCAGCTGTGAAAACAGCAATTCAGGAACACTTAGGAAGATGCCAGCTAGATTCTGACACAGGTTTTGATGCCAACTGTGGGATTCGTGGGTCGCCTGCACTAGGAGGATGAGCTCCCTAAAGACAGCACCACTTTCAGGCAGCTTTCAAAAATGCATGTATCACAGTGCTGGATTTCTCTTAATGTTGCTGTTCACCTGAATACATTCTAAGTGAGTCTCAAATAGAGAACAATTTGACCTGATTGCAATTTTGGAGGCAGAACACAAAACAAGTGACACCAGTTTAGTTTTTGAAACAACAGAATACAGAAAGGGTGAAGATGACTCTTAGAATACTCCAAGCTGGTATGATTACCATAACTGATTATTAATTAATATGGCTGAAATGTATAGTTTATGGTAATTTTAAATATTTAATCCATGTCTCTTTCCTGTGCATGAAGTGACACCATAGGTAGGCTCTGGTCGCCTGGTAAACAACACTCATACAGCTGCCTTAATGGAATTTCATCTGAGGGTGCTTGTTGGGCAATACTACAAGCAATTTATGAAATACAGGGAGCTGAAGCTTTTGCAGCACAAAATTCTGGACATGTCACTTCTTGCTCACAGGTGTTCCAGCCTCCCAGTGCAGCATTACCATGGGGAACATGGCAAAGCCAGATGGTGTCTAACACAACCTTGTCTTAAGTGATTTCCCCCCTCCTCACTAATACAAAGAGTACCAAGAGGCCACAAGTTTTGGGTGGCTTATTTTTGGGTTGCTTGTTTTTGGGGGTTTTGTTGTTTTTTTTTTCAGACATATGTTTTTGTGAAATATATTAACATTCCAAACCAGGAATGTGAAACATCCAAATTAACAAAAATAATAAATAAAAGGTTTTTTAAAATGCAGCAGAAATAACCATTTTAACCTAGTAGGTTAAACCACTGTTATTCTCACAGTTTCTGCATAGTCCAACATTACTTTTAAAGCTCTTGTTTCTATATTAGTGAGTAAAATCCATGCGTTTTGAATAAGATCTTCCCCTCAAGTTAACAAATATGCCTGCAAATACGAAGCCTGCAAACTGAAACAGCAACAGAAAGATGATGGTTTGGCAGGGTTTCTTGAAGTCGGTTTCCTGGATTTTGGGGCCCTGAGTTAGTACCAAATTAAGCAATATAGAATTTGGAGTTAAAAAAAAGGCATGTAGCTGTGGTTGTAGAATCAATAAACTGCATAGTAGAGGGCAATCTTTGCAAGTAGAGAAGTTAGCAAACATAAGAGTAGGCCCAGAGATATTGCTCCCTCCCTCACCCTCCCCAAAGACTGCAAAGATTTAAGCTGATTTAAAGTACAAATATTAAGAGGGTACTCTGCCTTTTTTTCTCTAAGAAAATTCATCATTCTGTGAGAAGGCTTATGCAACTGTTGATTGGTTGTATCAGATTTTAAAGACTGGATGCAATGGGTGAAATGATTTTGATTCCTTGTTTCTTGGCAGAAACATAAGAGCACCCCTTTTTTTTTTTCTTTTTCTTTTTTTCTTAAGGGAAATATGATGTAAAGAGGAAGGGGAAGGTTCAGAACAGCTCCATCTGAGACTTGTTCCCCTGGCAGCTGTCATATGTCCATCCTACCTTATTGTTTCCATTTGGAGTTGAAAGCTTGAGATACAGCCCATCAAGAGCAAGCAGAGGCAACGGAAGCGGCGATTTCCAAGTCAGAAGTGTCCAAGAGATTTTCACAAAGCAGCAGTGCTGCCTCTGTATTGTGCTCCCCTATTTCTGTAGGGCTAAGCTAGACAGGAAGGTTTTTGAAGTGTACTGCACGTGGACCAGCAAACAAGTCCCTGCAGGTAAGTAGAACCACACACCAGGGTTATATACAGTGTGTCTCGGCAGGGCAGTCCGCTGAGCGGATCTCCATAGTTTATTGCTCCCCAGCAGAGTGGCATTAACACTCTTAATGTGTTCAATACCTGCAGCTGGATTTTACAGTAAATATATGCCTCTCATGAGAGCAAACCCATTTTAAATGACAGGCTACACATACTCTGGTGTCTGATGATCCACCCTCTCTCTGGGTTTTGAAATCTCTGTATGGAGACATGGACCGAAGCCATAATATTTTCTCCTGTATGGGTAATACCATCTCAGCTGTACTCCCTCACTACTTCTGATGCATAACATTTAATAATTATAGCAATCTGTTGGAGATCTGTTTTAAATACACTTTCTGCTTTTGATGTTTCTGATCACTATAGAGAGCTTATGCTATTTTATGGTCTGCTGACGAAGCTCATGTGCACACCAGCTGCATTTTATCAGAGAACAATGTTTGCCTTTTGAACTGGCTGATAGATTTTACTTAAAATGAAGAAGAGATACGCATTCTTTGGCAACACTTAGAACCTTGTTCAGCACAATATCCATTTGCAGAAAGCCATAGCCTCCAGCTAAACAGGGCACCAACCCACCGCCATCAGCCCAAAAGAGGCAGGAGGGAAAAACAAAAAAAACCCACCCAACAAATCAACTATAGAACCAGAAAGGGCCCCAGGTTTATCTGCTGCCTAGCAAAACCAGGATCACCCACGTCATTTCAACAGATGTCTTGTCCTACCTGTTTGTGAAGCCTTTCAACAGAGGTCACACGCCTTTTCTTAGCTATTTTTACTAGTCCATTATCCTGCTGGAAAAGTTTTCCTTGTATCAAAGTTCAGCTGAGTGAAGGGGTATTCAGGAGTTTTTATTCCGTCTCCTCCAAGTATGGAAGGAAAGGTATTAATTTACTTTTGCAGCAATTTTAAAAACAAAATCCAGTGCCTAAGCTATTACATCTTCCCTTGAGGAAACAACCCAAATTCCTTATGGCACATTTTCTAGACCTTGGTATTCCCTTCATTATATCCAAGTGTCTATTGAAATCCAGAGCCTAAACCTCCCTTCCAGCTCCACAGAATCCTAACCAATACCAAGAGCTGAAGGACTACATCACACATTATCCAGCAAGTCAAAGGGCTGCCAGCAAAGGCCACTGGGCTATCAGGTTTCCCTTCTCTCCCACCCTTCCAGGGCAGCACATCACAATTAACTAGCAGAGCTACTGAGAGGGACCACCACTGTGAGCCAGGATAGTAATTCCTATGACAACCAAAAGTTAGTCCTTGGCCCTCTGACTTCCTTATTCCTCCTAAGACAAGTCTAGTCAAAACTACTGACCAAAAAGTATGTTTAAGGAAGATGGTTTATTACACAAAATCTGGATTTATTAACATACCTTATACACACATCCCCCCCCCCCAAATCGATGCTTTTTGCCTCTTCACTGATTTGGGCTCTTTTTCTCTCCAGAAGTGTCATGTCTCCGCATTCTCCCCACATCATTTCATCTGACTTAAACCCAAGACACAAATCATTCTTTCATGTGTTGGGTCAGACAACTTTTGTTGTCTAGAAGCAGTGCTGCTGACAAAGGATACTGATTTGAAGGCATCAGAATATTGATTTTATTTATCTTTTTGTTTTCATCAGTAAATTGGCTTTCCCTATGGGAAGCTAGGCACATGCTTTTAAACACTGCCTTTAATTGCCAGTCGTTGGTTCTTGCTATGCTCTAAATGACAGATTAAAGAGCTCTTTTGCACTCCTTATCTCTCCACAAGGATGTATACATGCTTAAGTCACCTTTCAGTCTCTTGACAAATTAAGCTGTAAGCTTCTTTGAATGACTTTTTTCCCTAGTCCCTAAATGCTTTATGGTAGATTTCTAACTCTAATCCCATCTTTTTTTCCCCCCCCCCCGGGGACTTTCACATGCTGAACATTGTAACCAGGTTTCTGTTATCTTACATGACTTTGAATGGCATAAGATCAATCTGCCACCTACCTTTTCCTGTCATTAACAGAGGTAACAAAATGTTATCCTTTTCATCTCTCCACCATCTTGGGTGCTCACATGCCATTGATGTCCTGTTTGATTTGGGCATGTGTCTCGTGCTGCCTCTCAACACCCTGGTTACCAGTCTGGAGGCTTTGTTAATACTCTCTGTTCTTGGTGGGCTTATCTTTCCTTAATACAGCAAAATTTATTTTGCTTCAAAAAGCCCAGGTTAGTAAGCACTTCCACAAGGTTGCTGTTCTCCCTCACTGGAGGTTAAGGGGGTTGGCACAAGGCTCCCCATGAATCTACAGCCACCCATGGAAGGGAGAGCTACGATGGACCCCAAAGGCACGGCTGGACAGGAGCACCCTCATGTCCTTGCTCCTGCAAGCAGCACAAGAATGCAGCAGCCGATGCCGTGCAGGCTGACTGCCCTCCCTTCCCTCCCACCTCTGACAAAGCCTCCCAGCCTTGTCCTAGAGTCCAAAATAAAAAATAAAATACAAAACAAAACAAAAAACCAACAACTTGTATTTTCAGGTTTCTATGACCTACAGCAAAATCATACAGAGTGTGCAGGTAGATTAACAACCACAGGATCATCAGCCCTTACACTGTATCTAAATTTAAATTTACAAAGTTCTAGAAGCAGTGTTAATTTCCACCCTATAAAAAACAAGCACTTGCTTCTTCCTATGTGAAGAGTGGCTTAGGTCAGCACTGGATAAAGAGACCAAGATTATATGGAAAAAAAAGTCTGGCTTTATTTGCTTGTGTAGCATTGCTAAACCCAGCAGATCTGCACAGCAATGTATATATCTGTTGGTCCACAGGTCCTGTACTTTAAATGGACATGATTTGTTTCTGCCTCAAAAAGATCTTTGATCTCTCCCATCTCCAGTGGCAAGGAAGTCACCTTTTAATCCTTTCCTCTGTTACTTAAGCAGGACATTACCAGCTAAGAGGGTACATTTCTATGTAGTCTTGTATCCTTAGAATCCAAGTGCAAGCGGTTTAGGACATTAGCAGTAACTGTCAAAGGTTTCAAGCCTCTCTGGGGAGCAAGGGGAGACCTGCACAGGAATTTTGTGCACTTCTAGAAATCCATATCAGAGTGTGTTACTCCACTCTGGCGTCAGAAGGCAGCCTTGAGGATGTCTCTCATACTAGGAACTCTGCCACCTTCTCTTTCCAAATAACCTTTTAGTTCTTAGGAAAGTTGACTCTGAAAAACAGAGCACAGACAGTCTTTCAGCCTGTCTAGACATTCTGGATGCTGAATGTTTAATGTCCTGGTATAACATAGCTGGACTGTAGCAGTGGAAAGTGATGAAGGCAGGAAAAACAATATGCAGAACTTCTGGTTTAACAGGCATAAATACACTGCTGCCATAGCTGCTCCGAGCCGGTATCTGCAGGAGGCTAGGGAGGAATTATCTACATTATGTCAAGGAAGCT
This sequence comes from Chloroceryle aenea, assembly GCA_013399075.1. Taxonomy (NCBI): domain Eukaryota; kingdom Metazoa; phylum Chordata; class Aves; order Coraciiformes; family Cerylidae; genus Chloroceryle; species Chloroceryle aenea. The sequence continues at coordinate 15,284 of VWZY01000169.1, forward strand.
CTGTCTAGACAAATCAAAACTTCCTCCCACAGAGGTTTACCCTTTTTTGTCTAACTCTTGTCTCCCACAAGTTGTTAGAAATAACAGCCATCAAAAACTGACAATGAAAGGCACTGTCCAACAAGTCTAGGATGGGAATTGGGAATCGGGAGCTGGTCTGTTAGAGCTTCCTTTCCCACCACATTCCTGTACAGACATGGGTCTTCCACATGCTCTTTTTTCATCCTCTCTCCCATGCTTTGAAAGCCAATCCATCAAGATACATGAAACCAGAAGTAACATACAGCAAGGTGGGGGAGAATGACAGAAAAAACCCCAACCTACTGAAGTACAACCCAAAATTCAGGAACCTCAGCAGCTGATCTCTGAAGTACTTCACTACCTCCAGAAATGATTGATGTACAGCAATTAAGTGTGTTGATCTGCTGAATTAAAAAAAAACAACCACAAAGTCACTTTCACAGTTTTGAGTAGCTGCAGAGTTTGTGGCTGACCCACTGGGTCTCTCAGATACAAATCAGTACCCAGTTTCCATCATCCTTGGCACAGAACAAGTGTTGCTAATGCAAATGCTGGAAGGAAGACATTAATGTCTTCATTTCCCTGCCAATGAGTGGCATCACAACTCTAACGACCACTAAAAACTCTTGTATCAATGACTTCAGCCTTCAATTAGAATAGCAGTTACCACAAAATGTGTGCTTTCAAACCCTTTTTTTGTATTAAAAAAAGTTGACTTAACACAAACCACAAGTGTTAAATTGCTGGGGCATAACTAAGAGGGTTCAAATCAGGTTAAGACACAAGAAAATGGGAGTCAGCATGAGGCTCTGAGGTGGTGCTTATTAAAATCATTTCCTTGAAGTTCCATTTCATCCTTCTGTTGTCAGTAATTTCAAACAAGAAAGACAACGGATTTGCATTATGCTTGGGCATATGAGAGTCCCAAATTACAGGTTAAATGAGGGCCATTTCAGGTCTCTTCCTGTAAAGGGAACATCACTCCTCAGTCCTAGACATCAGCACATCCTCCCAGACTGGCTCACCGCTCGCCTTGGACCTTGACCTTTCTGACTCATCTCAATTAAAGCTCTGCACAGTCATCTAAAGTCTACTTTGGGGAAATAAAGTCACTGGGATTACAAAACCAGTAAAAACGTGTTGCTGGCCTCCTTTAAGTTCAGGTTACACATTGTGCTTTTAGATACAGACCAGCTTGTGCCAGGGAAGTTGCAGTTACAGTTGCAACTCAATGTTCTATAATTTGGGGTCATCTTTATTTTTTAGATGTTGTCAAATAATATTTCCATATAGCTGCTGCTGCAATTCACTAAGACCAGAGCAAAGATTTCGAGAAACAGCATTTTGAATAAAAGGGAAAAGATGACAGGGAGATGAAAAATAGAAGACCAAGATCCAGAAATTTATCTTAAATTGCTATTATTCCTTTTGCCTCCCTCCAGCTACCTCTAATATTAGAAGTAATGAGCATTTTGGTCTATTACTCTTAAAGTGTGATCAGTATCTAAGCATAAAAAAGGTAGCACAGTACTCCATCTGGCACCCAGCAGGCTCTTGGATTTAGCACTTGATAGTGAGAGCAAGCCCATCTTGGGGCCACAGCCAGAAAGGGAGATCTGCTGCTGACACATGCAGGTCCGTGTCCTGCACGCAACCACCTGCACACCTCTTCCCAAGATCTCTTTAGCAGGTGGTGTATTCAGAGCATTTTTGAGTATTACAAGTCTGCACATCCTACAGCAGATTGTTGCTTAAGATTCCAGCATATCATCCTAGAAAACAGCAAGGGACAAGATGAGAGATGTATAGATAGAAAGATTGAAGAGACTGACTTGTTTAGATGAATAGAAACTAGGACCTGGAGTCATGTGCAACAAGAAAACAATGATAAAAAGTCTGACTGAGCATCAGTTGCACTAGGAACAGCAGCAATCCAGATACCTGCAACTACTGAAGACAGCACATCTTCCTCCACTAATTCTTCCTCTCAAGAATGTTTTCCAAAGTCAATCATGTTTACTGCCAGTGATGCTTTAGCTACAGAGGATGCACGGTTCTAAGTTTTAGACCTTTACTTGGAGTTAGGACTTATCTCTTGCCCTAAGGTAACTTTGTGCTTTGTACATCTAGAGCAGCTGGTCTGCACTTGCATCCATAGAACAGATTTGCTGAAGACAAGAGAGCTACCTGCTGGCTGATCTTCCGTAAACTAGACAAGGAGAGAGGTTCTGCAGTCTGGGGTCATAAGCGCTACGGGAGCCCAAGACAACCTGAGCAGCAACAAGGATGCAGACATTCGAGTGAGCAGGTACCACTAATGGGACAGGAACCCAATTGGATGTATTTGGTACCACAAAATCAATATTGAATGTATAATATAGACAGTGTGTCACTGATACAAGAGTGGTTGCTGGAATCTTTTCTGAAGACAGAATACAGAATGAGCCAGGCTCTTCTCAATAGTGTCCAGTGAAAGGACAAGAGACAACAAGCACAGACTGAAATACCCCTTAAACTTAAGGAAATATATTTTCCACTGTGATGTTGAACACACAGGTTGCCCAGAGACACTGTGAAGTTTCCAACCTTGAGTATATTCAACACTTGACTGGACGTGGCCCTGAGCAGCCTGCTGCAGGTGGCCCTGCTCTGAGCAAGGGGGTCAGACTAGACAATCTCCAGAGGACCCATCCAACCTCAACCATCTCCTGACTCCAAGACAATCTCTTCATTCGATTAAATGACACAGCAACACCAAACACAGTATTTTGCTCTCAAGTCCAGCAAGATGAGAAAATCCCTTCTCATCTCTCTGCTTATTTATACAGGTCTGTGCCTTTTCAGATTGTCATTATGAGATATAATGTTTCATTACAGCTCTTGCAACAAGAGCAGACTTAAATCAATTCCTGTTCCAGCACCAGCTTTGAGTACAGCCTGAACAAATGTGACAGACATGAACACTCCTAATGAGAACAGTAAATTAATCGAAGAATTTACTGGCTCAGGAGAAAATTTGTGATAGTTTTAAATGGGATAACAGTGCCAGGAAAAATAATAAAGTCCTGTTGCTTGATCAGCACAGAATCAGCAACATCATTTGTTTACATCCCATGCCACACAACCCTATGAAATATTAAGGCAATCCCTACTGAGGAGGTAAATATTGTTAAATAATAGCTATTAGTGGACTGCAGGACACAATTAACACTAATTTGTTAACTTTGCCTGACACAGAGACTCAACAAGACAGGCAGCTGGAACATAGGAAAGAAACCTGTGTATTGGTTTTAATCCAGTTTGGAGCCAGTTTGCTGACAGCAGGAAAGAACTAGAAGAACACAGGAAAAAAAGTAGTCATGGAAGTTTGTTAATGGGCACTTACCACAGGCAATAGCTAGTGTTTTAGACAAAGCTGATAATCAAATAATTGTGCTCAATGATACACAGATACAGGGAAAAATACTGAAGTTGCATTAAGAAAATGCAAAAGAATTTAGATAGAGTACTAAAAGTGAGTAACGGAACAGGCACTGAAGGAGGAGGACATTACAGAACCTTACAAAAGGAAGTTAGCCAAAAGAACTTCAGCTTCAGAAAGACCCAGCTACCTTTCTGGTTTGTTCTTCCTCCCCTCCCAAGAAGTAGCCATAAGTAACATTATCAATTTTCCCTACCCAGTGCATAGTTTAATTGTAGCTAAACTTAGCTATTTCTTATGCCAGCTTTCTAGACCCCAAAGCATCTCATTAGCTTTTTACTGTGTGTATCACCTCCCAGCAAACTAAACCATTTCCTTGCCATATCCATCGCCTGTTTTAGTTATACTGGGGTAAGCAAGAGCAACATCCAAGTGATTTCAGTCTAAAGCTGCTGTTGGGAAGAGCCTCTGCTTCTAAAAGAGTCACAACTCCAAAGCAATTCATACAGAAACTGGGAAGTTACCTGGATAACAGCACCAGTACAGCTTTTACTAGTGCTTCCTTTCAAAATACAGGTACAAAACTTTGATATAAATACTGAGAAAGTTATGTACAGGGTACTAAGTGGATTTGCAGACTTCTGTCTGCTCTTCAAGGTGGTCACAGCACCCAGCATACAGTGACACTGAAATATTTGGAATAGAAGGTTCCAGCCAGCTACAGTTGCTCGTATTCCCTTTTTTATCTTTACTACATAATTTATAAGTGGTCTCCAGTAAGACTAAGAGTCCTAATCCAACTCCTTGTTAATTCAAAAGAGACCTATATGTTTATCTCACTGCTAAACTTACCTCATTCTTTTTATCAGTTATAGTGTCTACTCAAAGTGATCTACTTTAACAGCTTTCATCCCTCCCAGACAGTTTCTCTTTTACAAGAGTCTGGAACACTTTAGCACATCTTAAAAGCAAAACAAAAATCTGCTATTCAACTTCTCACTTCAGGGATAGGCTTAGATTTCTTTGCCTGGTATTGTTATCCATATGCTCACCTTAGAAGCCTACTGGTAGTAAAAACACAGAAATAGCCAGACATTTACCATTGAGTAAAAATAAATAAAGACACTCATACACTAAACAGCCCCCAAAGCTGGTGCTCCAAAAACATAAAAAAAAAACCAACAAACCCAAAACAAACAAACAAGCAAGCAAACAAAAAACACACACAAAAAAAAAAAAAAAACAAAACAAAACACTCAGTATCTGTAGACACCTGATTATAGCACTGTCTAATGCTCTTCAGGCAGCAGCAAAGCACTTACTGGCCTTTATACAGCTTAAGTGTGAGTGGGAGGAAGCACTACTGGAGGTGAAAGTTCCTGGGAAGTTGATTAATTAATTTTTAAGGATGATTAGCTTCAGGTTTTCCATATGAGTGATCGACAGAAGAAAACAGCATTATTGGTGGGAGCAGCCTAGGGAAAGGCAGGCCATTTCAGCAGGAACATCAGCATTGTTGAGGCCACTCAAGCTTGAAATACGCCTGATGTCTTCTTAAGTTTTTTTTTATGTGCAAGTAACACCCAATTAATAGTTGGGTTTTTTTCTCAGTTCTGGTGCTTTCTTCTGGGCACTGCAGTGTGCATTGTGCCAGGAGAGCTGTTAGGGGCTGGCAGATGCATCTAAAGCTCAGTCTGATTCCTGAGAAGTGCCAATACCGTTACTGGGATGGCCACAAAATAGCCATAAACATGTCCCACTGCTGTAGCCTGTACATTATTTTTGCTCTCAATGCCTGTACCTGTGCTGAGTGACCATTAGCTAGCTAGAAAATTGCATCCTGCATCTGTACCTTGAAGAAGTTAAGAACATTTTCCTCCAAGCACACTCAAAGATGGAGACATTATCTGGTAAGGCTAAAGAAGGGCCCTGCAGTTTCACCTGAGGAATTAAGCCTGTAAGCATGCAGGGAAAGGTGGAGACTCGTTGACAGCCTTATTATTTCTATTCCCTACTCTCTGCTTTTTACCTCCGTAGGGTGTAAACTCATCAGGAGTGGGAGAGGCTCTTTGGAAGGGAGGTGTAGTGACTGTGGAAAGCGGTGGCAGCTGTTACAGGTGGTGCCACCCCAGCTGGAGGGAAGTGGCCAGCCCTGCAGCTGAGGAAAATAGGTGAGTTCACCTTAGCAGCCCCAGGACAGAAATTCCAGGGCTCAGCAGAACCCCCCTCTGCACCCTCATTGGGCTGAGCTGGCCAACTTCATATTTAAAGCATGTGGGATGAGTGTGAGCTCTGTTTTCTTGGCTCAGGTATAAGGCAATAATGAGTCTTTGAGGGTGATAAGAAGGAATGAGTGTGGGGGTGGAATAGGGATAGCTTGATATCTTAAGATATTGACACGCTCCTGAAGAAAGGGGATGTACAAAGGCCAAATTTATTGAATTGTTTTCACCTATCTTTTGGTAATACCTCATGAACTGGAACAGAAAGAAATGTTGGTATGTTCCACGAGTATTAATCTGTTCTAGGCTACAAATTGACTGTGAAAGAGCCCGTGGAGGCTCAGCAGTGCTCCTTACTGTTAGCATCGTTAGTGGAGTGGTGCTCTGTGAACGACGGTGTTTTCTACTGCAGACAGGGTGGACTGATTCCTAAGTGTAGTAAACTTAAATCTTCCTTCTTTGTGCGCTGTAGTAAAAGCCAGGATGGTATTGAGGAAGTCCTCAGGCAATACTTGGGCATGGTGGGGTGCTGCCTTCACCTGCAGTGTAAATAAAGCAGTGAATTTACAGCCTTTTCACAAGTAAGAAAGCCAAGACACTGGGAAAAGATGAGAAGTGGCCGGCTGAGAGCCTCAGATAGAGTTGTGGCTGTAAATAGTGATGCAAGTACTAGTAAATCACCATAGGGGATGTTAGTGGGAGAGCTGGGCCAGCAATGCCAGGAAAGGTAACTTACTGACGTGCACCTTTGCACCCCCAAGTGTTTAATGTGGCCTTTGCACCTGCATGAAACCGCTGGCTTTAATTTTCCTCACTGACCCCCTGTCCCCTTCAGCGCTCAAGGACTGCCTCACCACTGAACTATGTTTTCAGGGAAGATGTTTCTGTTAGGATGCATTAAAAAAAGCCCTTGGACTTTGTGTAAAAGGTAGGGTAAGACAGTTGGAAGCCCAAAGTTAGCTTTAGAAATAACATGTTTGAGGAAAAATGGTTTTCTCTTGGATATCAATTCTCAAGTTAGGAAACTTTTAAACTAAATGATGCAAGTTTCTGTTATGTACAGATTCTTAATTTTCTGATGCTGAGTGATGGAAAACATTAAATATGACTTTCCAGATTTCTAAGGAATTACACGTTCAGAGAAAACAGATGTTGGCTTTCTCCCAAGGAAAGGTAAATTTGATCTAAAAGTACATAGCAGGAAATTTAGGAAGAGCTGGTTTGGCATTCATTCTGCCTAAGAGTTGTGACAGTGACAAGTCATTTTGCCTTCCTCTCAATAGTCCTTCCTGTAAAGCAGAAATAACTATTTCTAAATGCAGTATTTATCTGCATGGAGAAGGTGCAATTACTGCCAAGAAAGTCTGTGCTGCATTTGAACCTGGAAGTTAAAAGCAGCTCTCAGTAAAAATCTTCACTTTGCAACTGACCAATGTGTATACTTCAGGGAAGTGGGACTGAAAGTACTTTGGAGAAAATACCTTCATTTAGCAAACTGGGCAATTTAAAGGATACTCTTAACACACAGTATGCAGGACAGTCCTTTTGGGTGACTAAATACTCAGCTGAAGCAAGGTAGTAGCCAGAGAAGCAAATCACTGAATCCATAAACAGCACCATCAATATTTTATCAATTATAGCAAGCAATGGAAGCTGCAGTGATTTTTAAAATAGTGGAAATATCTTGGTGCTCAAGGGATATAAAAGTGAGTTTTGTTTCCCCAGTCTACTTAGTTCTATGCCGTTGCGGCAGGACTTGGTTGCCTCTTTCGAGTGAGCTTGGGTGGTTAACATCAGGCTGAGGTGCAGTTTGGGTGAGAGGATGGACTCAGCAGGTCATATCTAGTGTTGGTGGTGTTTTTCCTCGGCTGGGATGGCTGAATGTTTTTATTTTGCCTGTAAATCTTGGTGATTGAATTGATCAGTCCTTGTATTTACTTCCAAAGCTGTATGTAGGAATGCAATGCAGGAACTGGCCACACGGTCCATTTCCCCAGAAGAGCCTTCTTCCCTGGGGCTCAGCCAAGAGGTGTTTTGCTTCAGTTTTTTTCTGGACTTCTCCATTCTCAAAGTGTCAGCACTGCTTTGGTGTTGCCTATGGACACTCGGCTCGGAGTGTTGCTGAGCTCTGAGAGGACAATTTCTCTGGCTTATCAAACTAATCTGTGAGAAGAGGGTTCCCCGTGCCACTTTCTGTAGAAGATGCATCAATTCCTGCTGTATGACATCCTTCCAACCCTGCCAATTCTGGGGCCTTGCATTTCCAGTTCAAGTATTGCATAGCGTTTAGCAAGGAAATAGAGGAGGTGTTGCTTTGAAAGAGGAATTAGAGTATTGGTTTGACAGCTGCTGAGGCTTCTGAGAAAGGAAGAAGCCCATTGAAGTGTAATGAGCACGGACTGTCTAAATGTTACTCCCTAGGCTATCTCCAGGCCTTGGGGAGCACCGTTCCTCTACGTTCTGTTGCAGCCAGAGGTTCTGTGTTGACTCTTCTCCACCCTGAACACTTGGTGCTCTCCCAGTTTTGAGCACTTTGCAGAGAAACAAAGAGAGAAGGAAGTAGCAAAGAAAAAATGGGTAAGTGAATAGAGGTCAAGAAAATAAGTTGCTGAAGGTGGGAAACGTGTTCATGTTCAACCAGCCTGTGTCTCTTGTACACTGATCCACCTGAGCACGGCCATTTGGACTTTCCTAAAGCACATACGGGTAACAAGAGCTGCTCAAAGCTGAAGAACTGAAAGAGAGAACTGAGATGTGGAGCTGCCCTGCGGACACGCCGGGGCTCTCTGAAACTCTCTTCTCCTGGTCTATGTGAAGAGCTGTTTGAACAGCACTGTGCTTGGTGGTGTGGTGAGGAGATGGGATCATCGGGAAGGTCACAGCTGACCATGGGAATTTGCACCTGAACATTGATGTTACTTGATTATTTTTCATTGGTTATTTTCATGTGATAACAACTATGCCATGATCCAGCACCGAACAATAGCCTTTAGTGAATGCTAATCTATACTAAACCATAATTCTTGTGGTTGCCAGCACTTTGACATGAATTTTTTGAACAAATATAAAGTACTTGATACTTAATGTTTTGGTATCCTGCGGTCACAAGTTCAGTCTATGAGAATCATGTAACTTGGGACTTTTTTTGGCCTATTTTATGGTTTGTTGCATGCTAATGTAATCAATTTAAGTGTATAATTTAGTAATAATATCAAATTACTCTTTGGCTAAACAGGAGGGAATCTAATAAAGCTATAAAGGGGTTTTATATGATTAATATTTATTTAGTTGCCCTTGTAACTTCTTTTTATACTCTTTATAACTGCTGTGTACTTAAATAATTTTTGCTTGTTCTGCAAGACTTTTCTTGGTTGTAGCATTACGCTGAAACATGGAAGACCTCATTTAGCTCAAATGCACTGTGGTTTCTCCTACAGCTCCTAAGGACCAGGCCTCCGTGCATCACTAGGCTGCTGCCAGGGGGATGCCAGGCAGCTCTGGGGTCTCGTCTGTTACGTCTTGAGACTCTGGTACTGTGAACAAACTCGTCACGGTGAATGATGGATTTATTTTATTTTATTTCTGTTAATTAACGTATACCAGAAGCCATTTGTTCCACTGAAGTATATAGGAATGTGCTAAGCTGGCATGGTTGATTTATTGCTTTTGCCTCATAATCTATTTTTCAAACCCGCACTATTCAAATTTGCTTTCTAGTGCTAGATGAGAGATCATTAACCCACTCTCTTGAGAGCAGGCGTACGGGTAAAGAAAGGCAGAAGTTCACAAAAGCTACACTTCTAGATACCGTAAAGGGAAAAAAACCCACCCCCTCCTAAAATGCCAACACGGCATTACTACAGCCTGACTACAGGCTTCATGGAACAACAATAAACTGATAGCAACAGCTACAGAACGGGGTTTGGTTGTTAGAACCCAAGCTTTCCGTGGAAGCAAGCGTGAGTCTCTCAGCCGAGAGGTCTGATATCCTTTGTTCGTTTGCGTTCAGTGGTACCAAATAACGTCTTCTAGGTCTGAAGGGTTGTGCCCGTAAGGGCTGGGGGGGGGCTGAACAAATGCTGCATTGCCATAGAGTTCCGTGGCCTGGTTGGCAGCAGAGAAAGGTGGATGGGTGTTTGTGTGAAGCTAAAGCGAGGGAAGAAGGCGCTGCAGAGGACAGACCCCCTCCTACCCCTCCCAGCCTGGGGCGGGATGCGATTCTCGGCGCCGCGGGGCCGGGCTCCTGGA
>VWZY01000169.1:25849-64769 GCA_013399075.1 Chloroceryle aenea
GAGGGGGGAAGTCAGGCTGCTCCCGGAGCAGCGGAGCTCGGGCTGGGGGAGAACGCGCCTGTTCCCGGGGAATGCAGAAACCTTCGTCATGTAGCGCTGACCGGCCGAGCCTAACGTACTGGACGCGGCGGTGAACGTTGTTATTAAAAGAATGCTATTGTTTCCCTTCCTTTTATGTTCTGTGTCAGTGTTTTCCTAAGGGGTGTNCGATCAGGATTTCCTTGGGTTCGTGCTCCGAACGCACAGCCTGTAAAATGGAGTTTTATTGTGCGCTGTGGACTTGGTCCTTATTTTGTTTGGGAAATCCGCGTTCAAACGAGTGCTGTGTTACTGTTGTGGTTGTCTCTTTCCGTGCTTGTTTTATTTTAATGTTATTTGCCGCTTCTGAAAGCGCATTTCAAATATCACGACTATGTAAATGGGCATTACGTAGGCTGAAAAAAGGAACCACCGAACTGCGCTGGGCAGTCCATAGAGCTGCTGGTCAGGCAGAGGTGTTCGCAGCTGAACGCGGGTTGGGCTGGAATCGTGCCTTTTTTTACAAACTCATCAAGAGAACAATTGCCTCTTTCTAGAGATTATTGGTGGCTTAGCGCAAGGAGTGTGGTTCACAAAAGTAATAATTCTTGTTTTCATACATCCCGGGTCTTAAGCTTAATTTTAGAGAGCGAATGTATGCGACGCTCGTTATCTACTTCTTTACTGGTTTGTAGGCTGTTTTTTTCCACTCTCCAGCTATAATTCAAGTAGCGTGTTGTCCATGCCCTTTTTTTTATGAAGCAGCCTGTGTTTTCAACCTTTGGTTCTATGGAGAATTGTCTAGAACGCTTTATTTTTAGAACCTATTTAGTATGTTATTTTTGCAGGGTGGTACTCTCTAGCATCCATATACAATTATGGAAACACCGAGTAACGTTTTAGGAGATGTTTACTAACATTTACAAGGCAGAGCCATAATTTGTAAACTCTAGGAGCAGAGCTGACGTGAAGAGAAAGGGTGCTAAAGCCAGGCATTGGGGAGCTTGTATCCCTCACGTTAAACCGACCATGTCTGCTGCCTATTATAAGTACTTGATCCTCTTCCTAACTTCGGTTTCCGAGTGCTTTTTCTCTTTGGATACTCTTCCATTGGAATTCTTGGTAATTTAAGGAAGAACTATTATGTTACGGCTGGTTCCTGAGGCAGGATGACTAAGGGTATGCTTATGTGTCGTGGTGGGGTGCCATGTGGATAGATCCAGACTCTCAGGGAGTCGGGGTGTAGGCTCCAGCCCGCTTTTCAGCGCAGTGCTAGCGTGGCCATATTCCCTCTCGGCTTTGAGATAGCTGCACACAACTGCATTTTCTGTGTAGATACCTTCCTGGTCACCTAGGAGTGCGGGAAGCCTGGGAAGCTTTTGGGAATACTATCTGGAGTTCCAGACTAGTACTTAACTACTGGAGCATCATTGCTGCCTCTTAAGTGGAGTATTTGTTTTTTTGTGTTACCTGCTCTCTGTCCCCAAGGCACAAACAAATATAAATCACAAAGGGAGTGGGTAGAAGAAAGATACGGTTTCTGTTAGCAACAGGCAGTTTCTGTGGGGTAGGCTCTTCTTTTTGCCTTTGTAAGGAACATTAACTTCTCACTAGCTGATACTTGCTAACCTAAGTAGCCTCTTCCTCTGTCCCCACTGAAGAACAAGGGCATTGTTTTGTTAGCCCTGATTCTGTGTGTGCTGTCCTAGACGAGTGAGCTCTGCTCTTATCCTTCCATGGCTTTCATTTTGAGGTGGCCATCCCTGTGAATAGCTCCAGACCCTTCTGCTGCTCCTCAGTGGAGTGCAATGGTAATTCTTGTTGACAGTTTCATTGCTGCCCACAGGGTGCAGCATAAAAACGGTGAAATGGACTTTTTGTCAATTTTGGTGTATTCCTGGTCCCTCTGAGCAGCAGCAGTGCCGTGGCTGTTGGAGAAAGGCAGAGCGTGCCCTCAGCCCCGGGAAGGCAGGAAGGCAGCAGCAGGCATTTTCAAGATGCTTTGCACCTGACTAGAACTGAGGTACCTTTTAACCTTGGCTTCAGAAGGATGTATCATTTACATAGGCTTTGTTCCTCTTCTTCCTTAAGTGCGAACCCCTCAGCAAGTTTCAACCAATTTAGGATGGGGGAGAGGTCTGAGGAAGATTACCTGCTCCCAGTCTGTGAAAGCGGACATGTGAAGGGCCTGAGAACCCTCCTCCCAAAAACCCATAGAGGCAAAGAGGTCGGGGCATTTTGTGCACTCCTGGAAGTGAAGAGGTGGTCTCCAGCTGGCCAACCAGCATGCGTTGAGCTTCAAACCAGCTACAGCATGTGCTGCTTCTTGCTTAGCACCACACAGAGATGGGTAGGCAATGGGAGATGGAGCTGTGGGTATGTGAAGATGGGTTGAAAGGCATGAGACTGAGCATTAGCAAAAGCATGAGAGCAAGCGTGAGTGTTTGGATGTGGGAATATGTGGACAAATGGAGAGTTTTATGAGGTGAAGGAACTTAGGGAGACATGGGCAAGCTTAGAGGCAACTGACATAATTAATGTTAAGTGGCCACAGGACTTGTAGGAGCAAATCCGCAGGAAACCAAGCTTCATTAGTTCTGCTGTAAACAGAACTGCTCATTAAATCGGGAACTCCAGACCTGAAGGCTGGACTAGCTGCTCTCCACTGGTGAGCAGGCAAATGAAGACTCCAGATTTCATATTCTGCTAAGTTTGTTTCATGACCATATTTTCATTACTAAATTAATGAGTGTTTCCGTAGCTGAAATCATTGTCCTGGTAAGAAAATGAAGAGAAGAACTCAGTTATCCAGTCTCATCTTCCTGAGCAGCCTCTCCTACTCCATGGGAGTATGTTAAATGAGTCTTTCCTTGTATTTTTCACAGCAGCAACATAGCTGATACCTAATCTGTTTTCTCTAAAAATGGATGTTTGTGGGTTTGGTTTTTTTTCTTTTACTGAAGAAAGACTGTAGTATCAAAGTGTCTTTTCTCCCACTATTTTATGGCAATTTTGCCTTCTTCAGCTATCCTATTAATTTACTGGCAGTGGGGAATATGGTGAGAACTACTGGCACTGATGGCAAGCACTGCTGGCCTTCGAGAAGATGAACGCTCTTGCTGTTACATGCAGAACCTTCTTGCCAGGCCTTGGAACCCATGCCTCTTTCTTAGTCATCCTGTAATGTTCACAGATGTTTAAAAACACCTGCTACACAGGTACAATGTGTACAGTTTAATCCAGGAGTTTTCCTGTTGATTTTCATCCTCTCAGTCACAGCTTGATAGTTAGACCTCTTGCTCTCTTGTTCTTGGAAAGTTCCTGTTACATGAAAAGCATTTATTTAAAGGTAAGTACAAGCAAAAGGAAGTTTTCTGTACGTATACAGTTCCGTGTTCATATATGTGTGTGTGCTTCAGGAGTCATGGAGAGAATTCATAACTGTTTTTCTGCTAAAGTAACAGCAGGTGTTACTAGAGGAAGCTGGGAAAACTCTTCCCTTACTGTGAACTCCCTGGAAAAGCCTGCGTGCTGCTTTGATTGCAGTGATAACTCTGGGCAAAGAGAAATGGCCAGGAGAAGAGAAGTGGACTCAACACTGTCCCATGTCCCTGCTCTTTGCTGTCCCTCAAGAATTGCTTTCTGGCCTACAGGCTGCAAAATGTCAATTTAATCACTACTGCTAAGATATGAAATGGTGATGGCAGAGGTGTTTCCCTGTATTGTGCATAGAAAGTGATTATTTATAGAGTATTTTTAAAAATATCTCAATAAAATTGTTAAAATTATTTTGCTTACTGAAAGTGCTTCGGAGTTCTGTGAATTTTCAGGGTTCTGCAGCTGTCTATTGCATGCAGTCATATATTCAGCTGTACTTTTTCTTCCTATGAAAAAGAAAATGGGAATAAGCTTTTAAACACATCATGTGCAATCTTTAGTAAAAAGCATAGTTGTAAGTTGCAGTGATTCCTACTGCTGTATTTATTGATGTGTGCATTTTGCTGCCATGATGTCCGTGGATTGGAAGACAATCAAGAGTTGATGATGTTGGTAGTCTGCAACAGCTCAGGATAGGTGGGTGTAACACTTAGCAGTTGTGCATAGGGAAGTATTTATTGGGACAATAAATCACCATATCAGATATCTTTCATAAAAAAACCCAAATGTTAGTGACAGCTTGAAGCAGTGTTTGGGGTTTTGTGTTTGGTTGGTTTTTTTTCTGTTTGCAGTAAAATTAGTAAGATATCACGGTGGAAAGTGTATTTAAAGAGAAACTAAATGTATTAATTTTTTGAATGCATTTGAGATAATCTGTTTAAAAATGAAGTCGTTTTTTTCATGCCTTGCTTTAGAAGTACATTCTCTGCAGCTTTTACTTGTCAATCTTGAAATAAACTGGAAGATGCAGAAATGCTTTAAATGGGTTGTGCAAAGCTTCTTGGTGGTTAATAGAATTTAAAAATGCTGCATATTTCTGTACCAGCATCTGGGTTAAAGATGAAGAGCAAGTTGTTGTCACGTTATTTACTCCAGCTATCGGAGATGATGCTAAAAACGTGCCAGAGTTTATCGTGTCGTCCAGGCAAGGAGTCTGGTTTGTGCCTTTTTGTGTGCGTGTTGAAGTTGGTTTGAAAGGAGTGGAAAAAGCTCAAAATGCAACAGCAGTTTAGACCATTTTCAGTTGTTTCTACTTTTCTGTATTGTCACAGAAGCCAACAAAAGTATTCTGAGTTTTGGTGCATATAAGCTGGGCAATCTTTTCTTGGCTCAGCAGTAAAGAAAACTTCCGATTTCCTTTCTGTGTTTCTAGTAAGATTGAGCTTGTCATCCTACGCCTGTGAATGTCACCTCATCTGTCTTCCAGAGTTGGTTCAGCTAGTGTTCAGGAAGGAGTATGTCTTTAATAGCAGTTTGACAAAAAGGTCGACAGCAAGACTGATCCCGTGAAACTGCCTGCAAGATTTCGGTGCTTTCTATTCTGCCCTTCCCTCCTCTTTGCCTCTGTACCAATAGAAACCTGAAAATGATGCAGATCAACAAGTAAATATACTTAACCCTGGTGGATTTGGAGGCAAGCTTGTTTGAATGTCAAGACTGCAGACAGAATTGAGGTGTCTTGAGCTAGGGATTAATCCGTTTATTAATTTGCTGCTTAGCTGTGAAGTAAGCATCAGTGAACGAGATATGTACAGGATCAAACCTTCCTTTTCCCATAAGTCTTTTGAGAGGCCATAAAATAGCTATACCAGGCATTAATCCAAAAAGTGTTCACCTCTTATATGCCATGCATACACATAATGTATTATTCCACATTTACATTACCTCAGATTTTTCTTGTTCCTGAACTTTGTGTGAATCTTTGCAAGGGTCTAAGAAAACCAGGGCATAGCCATCATGAAGTTTTAAAGAGTGAGTAGTCATTTTATAAGAAGCCATTCTCTCTGTGCACATACCAAGATCTCAAAGCCTGCTTGAGAATAGTAGAATTGTTCTTTGTTCTCTGTCACATTGAGTGAATTTTGGCCAAAAATAATCTAAATCTTCTGATCCTACTATCAGTTAACTGTAGAGATGCTTGGTGCCATTGGTGATCTCGAATCTCTGCTAGGATCAGGCTTGAATCTTCCCTTGCAGTAGGACTCTGCTTCTGCTTTTGCTGGAATAAAGTATTGATCATCTGAGAAGTTCACCTGACATTGGCAGCAGGGTGGTTGTCTCGAAGAGAAACTGTGACACACTGTTACTGCCTGCTTTCATGCTTTGGGCACTGGCTGTTCAGAGCTTCACGGCTCCAAAAGGCGCAGGGTTAAGTGTGAAGGCTTTTCTTGCTTGACCCTCCCATGGCAACATTTTTAGAAGTTTTGGAGACTGTGGTTCCACAGACATTTCTCTTGGTGGCACTGCTGGCTTAATTTTTTTGTAACCCTGAGCAGTTTCCTGATGGCATTTCAGGCAGTGTTACTGAGGCAGTGGTGTAGGATCAATTGGAGGCAAATGGTTGAGAGCAGAAGCATTTTAAGCTGGCACTGTTTCCAGGAGAAAGGTCTCTGGACCGTGGCCTGAATGAAGTAGTTGAGAAGTAGCTTAAATATCTTTGAGAGCTGCAGTCACTGTAACTAGTAAAAGTGTCCTGACCTGCTCAGCTGTAATACAGGGATTTTGTACTGTGGTTGAATTAATGGTATTTATTCACTCACTATGAAAAAAAATATTCTTTCACTTGGATAAGGAAATGTACGTTCAAAATAACCCATAACAGGATCATTTGATGTTTGTCAATGCTATAATAATTTGCAAAGGTAAGTTTTGGAAGGAAAGATGTGAAACCAGACACTTTGAGGGAAACTTAAGCATCTATACGTTAAAATGCTTATACCTCTGATTCCTCAGTGAAATACTGCATATAATATTTGTGCAGAAATAAGATGGTCTTTTTGAGGGTTCTGTTCAGCACAGTAATTAATGTAGATGTTGAAATGACTGCAGTTAGGCAAGTAATAGCTCTGGTAGACACAGCTGACCTAGTAGTTCAATTGACTCACCGGGGCTTCCTTTTTTTGCTAAGAGAGCAGGGCTCTCTGATAAAATGATGGTTGAAAACCTGGAGTATGATTTCTCTGTGAAAGAGACCACTTGCTGAGTCATTGCCAGGTGGCCTAAGTTGAATCTCTCTAGTCCTGCATGTCTGGCAAGGAAGTGCTTGGAAAGCTGTGTTTTGGAGGAGAATGTGTGGAGTTGGTTAGTTTTGGAACAGCCCCCCAGCTTATCCCCCCTCTTTTTTTTTTTCTCTTCTTAGCTTCTCTTCATTCCCAAAACAGAGAATGTAAATTTTCTACCTTTCAAGAACAAAAAAGACAATCCAAAAGTCAGTATCAACAAAGGAACTTGTCGGGGTACTCATAGGAAATATGTGATGAAAAGTGTTTGGTTAGCATAGCACATGTTGGAGAAGGAGCGTCAGGAAGCTGGTAGTGAACTCGTGGACTGAAGTTTGTCACTAATCTGTAGTTTTTCTTGAATCCTAATTCTTCATAAAGCAAAACTCCAAGACTTCAATTTTGCAGCCTTGGTTATCATCAGAAGCAGGAGTGACTACATGGGAGTGAGGCAGGGTGTGGGCCATTGCTGGGGGAGAGGTTAATGACTTCTGGGCTGTAGACCCAGTGAGATCTGTAGAGGATTAGGGCCTAACAGTGGTCTAGTGACATCACTTCGGTCAACAATACAGAGGCTGATGTAGTTGAAGGCCAGATATGAATGAAGTCCTGTGTCTTGAGAGCTGTTGTCGTGACACTTAGCTGTCATACTTCTAAAATTATGGCACATGGCTGTACTTGCTTAGCATTTCCTTGTGGTGATTTGGAGCTGAGGGACTTCATCCCGCAGAGGTTTTGGGTTTGGTAGCCCATGATGGATGTATCTGAAATGAATTTGTAGGAAACATTTCTGAATCCCTGTGAACTTTGCAACATCTTGTGACAAAGCAAGGTCAGGCTTTACACGGAGACCTCTATATTCACAGTATTTCCTTTCTGAACAGATTCAATACTGTTGAGTTGTGGTGTGGTTTTTCTTTTTTAATAACATTTTAAATGAGTTTTAAATAGTAGAAATTCATTCTCCACTGGAGTATATTGATGATTTTTTTTTTTTTTTCTGGTTATGGTAACCAAATTATCTGTTGCAGGTCCATGTATATTTAGTGTACTTAGTGTATTTAGAGAAATACTTGTGTCTTGCTGACTATTAATCCAGGTGAACTGTCCTAAACATACCTGATCCTTCCGTATACTGTCGTGTTTTACCAGTTGTATATAGGTCAGAACGTGATGTGAATATTCTTAGACGATGTCATGATCACTTCTTAATTTGATGGGTAGCTTTTCTGTGTAATGGGATACTTAACTCATCCTGCATCATCTCTTAAAAGAGAAAATAACTTTCGACTCATTGAAATAATTTTTGGTATCTTTGTAGAAATAGAAAATGTTTCGAGCGCTTTCTTACTTGGTACCATATTTTTTATTTAGTAATTTGTAGTCTAGATTACTCTGTTCCTTTTGTTACCTATAGCTCTACAAAATTTCAATCTAGTGAATCAGGCCTAAGACTACATAAAATATGAAATGAAAAATCTCCTTTGATAAATTATTCATTGACTAACTGGCTTTCTAATTCCATCAGATGGTTTCTTTTGAAACTGAATGTAGTACTTCCATAAATCATTGTAAAGATTTTTGTATTTTAAAATGGAAAGACTTGGCTTTGTGTTGACATGTGGAAAAATGGCTTGCTGACACTACTTAATTTTTTTTAGCTCTGTAATAGTGCCTTTTGCAGGTGAGGGGAGATATGTGTGTGTGCGCTCAGGCATATTTTTTTGTTCATCAAAAATCTTTCGACAGTGAGTGGGTTTTTTGTTACCTAATTTTGATTGTTGGAAAAACCAATATTGTAGCTTTCAGATACGTTTGAATATGGCTTATAATATGAGGAAGTTGATGGCTGCTTCTGGCTGACTGGTTCAAATGTGATAAACAAAGAAGTTTAATAAGTATACAAGTTAAGTCTTATTTTTCTGCTAAAATAATGATCATTGAAGAGCCAAGTAATGGCAGAACTGAAGGGCTCTTCCGCTGGTACCTTTGAATTGGATAAAGTCTCTCTGTCCAGAGTGTTCTCATGTTTGCTGGCTGAGGTTAAAGGATGGCTTTCGGTACCCTTTACGGCTGGAGGTGTGTGTGGATTTGGTTGTGTGTTATCGGTGTGGGGTTGTTTTTCTTTCTAAGCTGTGTTTTATGTTATGGTAGTGTACCCATCTCTGGGTACGTGGAACGTGTGAGTTCAGGAGTGATTACTAGTGTATTTGAAAGAGTTTAGTGCTTCAGTGGAAATAAATAATTATTTCTATGTCTGTGTTTTTCCTTCCTTTCTTGCAGAAGTCTGTCTTTGGTCTGGAGTTTTTCATGTCTATGCTTTAGGAAATATGTCTTCATTCTGAGCAAAGGACAATGTAAGGACATCTAGAATATCCTTAGGGTTCTTAGGACTGAGATGGCCTGTCTTTGGAGGGGAGAAAGAATGGAAAAGAACATGTTTTAATCCTCCCCTCCCACCGAGAACTTTTTCATCAGTTTTTGAGCTTTCTCTGATCACCAGTTATTGGTTATGGAAAGACTGGGCAGGAACATACAGGAACTATAATGTGTGGATCCATAAGTAGAGGATGCAAGGAAAGAAGAGATGACCATGATGTTTTAGATGTAGAAACCCAGCCACAGTTTGATGTAGATTGGTAAAAGGAAGGTTCCTTCTGGCAGCACAAAAGCCAGCATCCCTTTCTCTGAGGCTTCTGAAGCAGTGGTTCCATTCCATTAATACAAGGAAATAGTGAGAAATTGGTAAGGAAAATAATGTAGAAAATGTAAAAAACCCCTCCATTCATAGTTTTACTCAAAGCTAATGGTTCCTTAAAATCAGAAAAATGAAATCAATCCTTGTCAAGATTTTTGAGTCAGAGGGCAGAGATGAAGCTCATATTGCTGTTTCATTAATCATATCACTTCTTGTTCTGAAGGCTGTCAGTTTGGCCTTTCTCGGGGCAGCTGTAGAATTGAAGATTTTTTGTGGCTCTTCTTAATTGCTATATTTCCTTTTTTCCCCAGGCTTACCTGCATCGCTTGTTACTTGTCAGATTTTCACTGGAATGTAGCAGGCATGCGCCACTCTGCCTCGGAACTGCAGGTACAGGACAGAGAGCCTGAGCTCAAACCCTGCTGTATAGCAAGACAGCTGGGATAGAGAACTATGGGCTGGCAAGCTGAGTACTGTACTGTGACCAGCAGGTTGGGGGAGGTGATTCTCCCCCTCTACTCTCCAGGTGGGGTCTCCCAAGAAGCAACCCTGTGTTCAACTCCCAACATAAAAAGGACATGAACCTGTTGGAGAAGGTCCAGAGGAGGGCCACAGAGATGACTGGGGCTGCAGTGCCTGTCCTGTGAAGGAAGGCTGAGAGAGTTCAGGTGGTTCCTGGAGAAGGAGGCTCTAAGGAGACCTCATAGCAGCCTTACAGAGTACTTAAAGGGGGCCTGCAGGAACACTGGAGAGGGACTTTTCACAAGGGCCTGTAGTGATAGGACAAGGGGTAATACTTTAAGCTAAAAGAATGCAGACTGAGGTTAGATGCAAGGAAGAAATTCTTTACCATGAGGGTGGTGACACACTGGGTCAGGTTGCCCAGAGAAGTTGGAGAAGTTGTGGATGCCTCTTCCCTAGAAGTGTATAAGGCTGGTCTTTCAAAGACTCTGATGGGTCTTTGAAAATCATGGTCTAGTGGGAGGTTTCCCTGAGTGTGGCATGGGGAGATGGAACTAGGTGATCTTTAAGGACCCTTCCAACTCAAACCAGTCTGTGAGAGTAACACAGCAATGTAATGTTGGGATTTGGAAAGTCAGGCCTTACAAACTGTCTCCCTAATAGATCCTGTGGAGGGAGATGTTGACTGACAGATGCTGTGGTAGGTTTGGACTACCTGTGGATCACAGCAAAGTGGTTCTGAGCATGTCTGTGCTAATGGCAATCAAGCTATTTCTGATTTTATGCTGCTTGTTTGGCCACCCTTTCAGCTGATTGTTAACTAAGGCTGCTGTTGAATCCTGTTGGTTATGAGAGCTTAAACAGGCAGGTAGTCTTGATGGGGATTACTTTTATCAGATGTCTAGTGAAGTGCAAGCTCTGAATGCTGCTTTATCCACCCTCAGGCTATTCAAACTCTCTCTACAGTGTGATTTTACTGTCTGAACCAGTGCAGCTACAGAATTGACCTTTTCCTGCAGTGTGTTTCTTTTTCTTTAGCGCTTAAAAGACAGTAGTGTCTAACTTAACTTTAAAAAATGATGTGGTGAGGAGATACTGTCTACCAGTATTTACATTTATGATAAAAGCTAGAGATATTTCATAAGAAAATGAATATATCCACTTTGCTACAGAATTTGAAAGTTGCTCTCCCTGCATCTACCCGTTCAGCCATGCCATCGTGGAAGGCTCTCAGACTAGTCAGGCATGACTCTGCTTTGTTGAGCATGACTGTGCTATGTTTTGTTGGTATTGGTTGGGAGAAGAGAGCTGAGATTGTGTGTTCTGTGGTGTACAGCACCTCTAGTAGTGGCCAAGGTTATGGCGAGTGGTAATGATGGATTAGGGGCAGTATGTGCTGCTAAGCTGTGCTTTGAAGGCTTTTTCTATTGCTTACTTCTGTAGTGTCCTTTTAACAGTTTCCCAACACGTTATTAACGTTATTTAAAGCAGAAAATGCTTGCTCGATTAGTCTAATCAAAGATTTTACTTAGAATCTGGAAGAAAATGAAGTCCCAATTAGTGGAGTCATTCTGAACATGTTGGCAGTTTGAAGGGTACGTCTGTGACACTGGGTCAGACTTGCAGTGGTTTATAGTGAAGTATATGTGCATTATGGGAAATGCACGCCCGTGGAGAAAGATCCAACACATTTTTCTACAAGTTATGCATAAATTGCAAAGAAATCTTTAAACATGTTCACAGAGCATGTAATATTATTTCCAACTAAAAGGCATCTTGGAGGTGCTTTGAAATGAATGCTGTAAAGTAACACCCCCATGCTCTTTGCTGTGTTCTGGTTTGGGGTTTTTTTTCCTTCCCTTTTCATGTTAGAAGTATGGAATCATCATGGTAGCCACTGTGAGAAAATTGGCAATATTAAGTGTTATGCAGCGAGGTGTCTTACTGTCATGGAAGTATGAACAGGAGAAGATTAGGTTTCATTTTTTCTGGGTGCATGAGTCAAAATTATTGACAGTGCTTTAATCTTTGCTCATCCCATGCAGAACGCTCCATCTGATGTTGTCCTGGTCCTCCTTAGCGTTTCCTGTTCCCTGCCTATCCCGATAGTGAGCTGTGCTTTGATTTCTCCTTAGATCACATCTCTTTATTGCATCTTTCTATGGTCAGAGTACTTTGGGCTTCACATAAACATCTTGTCCTGTCCTCACAGTTGGAAGGCTTCCAGTAAAGCTCCCTTCTGTCAGGCAGTGAGATACTGTTAGCTAACTAATAACTTCCATTATTAATGTGAAGCTCAAGCCTACTGAAACTGATTGCTCATCTTAAAAAATACATCAAGGCTGTTTCTGTTAGCAGGAGATGGTTACACGGGTCTGTTGGCTGTTTGGTTCTGCAGGTAATAAATGGAGCAAAGATTTAGCAGGGGTGTGCTTTTGCTGAAGGTGATCTGAAAGATTGGGGAGGGGTTAACTTAGAAAATGGATTTATGTGTGAGGTTTGTTTGGCTGAAGGTAAGACTGAGGTGTTCTAGGGTAAACAGACTGTGAATCACAGATAAACTTCTGCCAAGTCTCAGTGCTGGAATTGCTGAGATTACTGTTTCTGTGCCCATGCAACTCTGTTTACTTTGTAGGACACTCTTTGTCCAAGACCTCAGCCTGGTAGGTGCTGTGCAAACACAAAGCTAAAATTGTCTGTGTCTCAGGGCTTACGAAATGCGGAAAGACAAGGGTCTGGAATGAGGTTGCAGTGATGTGGTGTTTTGTGTACAGCAGTTCAACCTCTGGGAAATCTTGTGATAGAGGAGGGGTAGGAGAGGTTATTGAGGTTCCTGACAAATCTCTGCTTGGTTTTGTCTGTCAAACATGAAGGATAGCCAGGGCTAAAACTCTTAAGGTGTCAGGCTGCAGCTGTAATTATTTTTGTTTGTTTGTTGTTAAAGCAGCCAGTGATGGGGGTTTTGATTAACTATGGATCAGAAGCAGAACTTAGCATGCTATAGCTGATTCTGAGGGCTTGGAAACCAAAGCCCAGGAAGTTGTGTTGGTGGAGACAAAATGATGAACGGATGGATACTGTCATTGTGATGTACTGGAACAATTGTGTGGTGGCACCCAGAGAAGATGTGTGTGGAGCAGAGCTCTGTGAACTCTGAAGGGGGCGGGGGGGAATTAATAAGTGAGGTAAGAACCTAGGTAAGACTTAAATATAGGCCTGAGGGTAAGGCCCTTGGAGAAGTTAATAAAAACAATATTGAGATAAACATTTGAAAGCTCCATCTCTAGCCATGTTGGGTTTGGAGGTGCAAACTATGCAAGTTAGTGCCAGTGAGTGAGTTTAAATGGTTTTCATGTCCCTAACCATAAGAGTTGTGCTAACTACTCCGATTCAGCTCCTATTTAAGCACATTCTGGATTTTTGTTCCCCCAGCAGAGAGAATATATTGTTCATTTCCGTCACACAGCTTCTCTTTCTGTGATTAAAAACTAAGCTCGGGGAATAATTTTTTCAGTGGCTTACACTAGTGACTTCTGAAGTGCATGCAGAGCATTTATGGCCTAGGAAACTAAGTAGTAAGTGGAACCAGGGTGCCTTTATAGTATTTCTAGTTAAAGTTTAAGTGAATACTGATCTCACAGTTTGAATGCCAACAATAGCTTTTTAGCCCTAAAGGCTTTGGGATAACTTTATTTGAATGTTTTGCTTGATGATTTAGTAGGCCTCCAGTCATTGACATCTTGATGACAAGGTTGGTGGTGACCTGAGTTGCCAGCAGGCTTTGTCACATATCACTTCTAGGTTTTATGTTGCAGATGTGGCAAAGACCTCTTGGTTTTCACTTTATTGTAGAGGTTTGAATAATTGGGGGTGACAAAGGAGTTGAGTAATAATCAAATTAACGTGGATTGCCTAAACATGTAATAGTTGGAGTCCTTTTTCTGTGAGGAACTGACTAATTTGTCAAGATGTCAAACTGGTCACAAGCCAAGCTAATCACTTCAGTGGGTTGCATCAAGAAAGACAGAAGAAATGCCCCATATGTTCTAATTTATATTCATTCAGTTTTGACTAACAAAATTGTAGGTGTTAAGTAGGGTTTGTGACACCTTGTTTTAACATCTCCAACCTGTGAAAGTGGTAAAACACGATAAAATCTGGACTGCACTAACATTAAATGCCCTCATGATCTAATTCTTAATTCTTCCAATGGAGAACAACCTTACAGAGTTTCCAGGGGAGGCAAAAGCCTTATTGTGCTCGTAGTCCTTGGTGGTTTTATGCCTCTTAAATTGGGAGGGAATAATTATCTACATTGGATAGGTTTGGAGCTACTATGAATATTTTATATTGATCAAGTTATTGGAATGCTTAACTGTGTGAACATATTGGTTTAGTTTAATAGGGAGGAGGAGGTGGGAGTTGTCTGGGGAAAATAGGCAGGAACAGAAAGAATTTTGTGTCTTGACAGAGAATTAAGCCAGTGACTCATCCCTTGGTTGTATGTGGTGTTTTGTGTTTGCTCTTGTGGGGGTTTTTTAGTATTATTTTATTGATATTTTTTTTTTTCTTTCCTTTTTTTTTTTGGCTTTGTTTTTAATTAAGACTGCAGGACTGGTGTTCTTTAGAAGGACCAAAGCTGGGTATGTAGAAGACTTCTTTTCATGTTTTCAACTCCCACTCAAAAGAGTGGGTAGTAATAATTCAAGGATTCAGACTGAGATGTAGGAGTAGCCCTGAAAATGGGTGTGCAAAATGCCTGAAAAAATCAAGATAACCTTAAGTATCCCCACAAGATGTAAAAATAGGCATTCTCTAGATTTATTTCTCAATCTTTCTCTCTGTGGTTAAATAAAAAGAGGAAGTCACTTTGCTCATGGATTCCTGAAAAGATCATCTAAAGGATCCCAGTCAGCCCCACCAGGTGCTGAAGGGTGCTGCTGGTGTTGATCACAAGTTTTGTCGGAGGAATTACAAGTATTGATAGGTTCTGTTTCAGCATCTGGGTCCCTGGAGGTGGATGTGCTGAACCATGAGTGGGAGTGACAACTAGTTCTTTAAACCCAAATTCTATTTCTCTTCAGTTCACTGCTCGGAGAATCCAGGGAAGTTTTCCAGAGAAGCAGTGGGTTTTCTGCCTTACCCTGCTATAATGGGAGAGAATCTGCCTTTGTAAGGAAAAGTCTTCATAAAATGGATTGATGGCAGCTTTTGCATCCTCTCTTTATGGGGGGGTGTGTGTGTGTATATATGATAGTCTGCCAGTTAAAAGGGCAACTAAGAAGGGAGATCATCTGGGGTTGGAGAGTGTGTGAAGAAAAAAATAGGACCCCTTGAAAGGTGGACATTGTACAACTGTGTTAGAGTGTAGGCAAACCAGGTTCCAGAGGTAGAGACGTTATTAGATGTTTTGGTGTGGGGGAAAGCTGCACAACCTTTTTGGCATCCAGTCTTTCTCTTTGAAATGGATCAGTGGGGATGAAGGGATGGGAAGAGGGAGGGGAAAGAAGGTGCTAAAATAAGTTCATTTTCAGTAAAAGAAAAATGTTGTAGTTGGATGTTTAGAATGTGAAGAGAAGAATGCAGAGGAGTAAAATTACTGAGTTTCTGGTGCTTTCTATCTACAGAAAGAGCCTGTTCCCAGGCTCTTTATTCCTTTTAAATACTTTTTGTGGATCAGGGCAGAGAGTGCAGGGATGATATTTGGAGTGATACCCCACTCTGGCAGCTGGATATTTCTGTCCTTTCTAAACGTCTCTTTAATGAGCCTCCACTGCTGCCGGGGCTGCTTTGCCTTGTATTAAACATGTAGTGCATTGGACGAGGAATGTTACATTCTGGAAAGTGCAGGTGCAAGATTCCAGGACTGGGCTGTCTGCGTTGCAGAATGTGTTTACTGCGGTGGCATTAGATGTGCTGGCAAGTCATTGTCTGCTGCTAATGTGGCTGCTCAGTTTTGGGACAGAGCCAGCTTAGTATTTTGTGCAAAAGAGAAGTCTCCAAATCAAAACCAAAACTGTAAATGGGTTTCTTTTCCTTTGTGCTGAGTAGTAACCTTTTGATCACCATCAGTCCTGCTCACAGTTTACCCAGTTGTCACACATGGACCGAGAATTTTAACAGACTGTAGGGTGCAGTAACTTGTGGGTTGGAATGCTTGGGTGCTGCTTCTACTTGTGTTCACAGATCCCTCGAACCCTTTTGTAATGTTTTCCAAGTTGATCTTTGCCTGCCTTTCTTCCAGGGTTGATTTTGCAAATGTGCCACTCCAGGCCAATAGATCTGTTGCCATTTAAATACCAAAATTCCTGAGTTTACTTAGGCAAATGAACTGCTGCAGTGCAGATGCAAGGCAGCTGCAGATCCTGTGCAATTTGCACTTGCTGCTATATTCTGGTCTGTTTTATTGATGAAACAAATAATAAAAAGGAAAATCTAGTTTTCATACGCTAGAATTGTCTATTTACTTGTCAGTGCAGTATATAGCACACTGAAATCCCGAGCCATAATTAGTGTTCGGTGCTGTTGGCAATAAAAGTAATCCATTTAGATGATCTAGTAATAATGATCTCCTGAATAATTGAGGCTATGAAGCTTTATTGTAGGTTGTCTTGCTGGGTTTTCAAAATACATTTAATGCAAGCATATTTTCCAGAAAAGGCATTT
Source organism: Chloroceryle aenea (assembly GCA_013399075.1). Classification (NCBI taxonomy): domain Eukaryota; kingdom Metazoa; phylum Chordata; class Aves; order Coraciiformes; family Cerylidae; genus Chloroceryle; species Chloroceryle aenea. The sequence continues at coordinate 42,350 of VWZY01000169.1, forward strand.
AGGCTTGATTTGAAGGTTCTGAGTAGTGAATTCATCTTCCTTTGTTAGTGAGTAATTGTTGTTAAAATAGCATTGTATTTCCTATTGAGAAGCACAACAGGGTGATTTTCTAGTCCTGTGACTCCTCTCGCTGCTCTGCTGCCTGCTACCAAGCCTGTCTAATGTTACTGTGAGTCTTGCTTTTAGTGCTTAAGTAAAAACCATGTGACTTAGGGTTTAAAAAAGTCTGTGACATTTTGGAATCCTCCAGTGCTGCCCAGAGGCAGGTTTTCAGTACAAGAGAGGTGTAGCTGAATTTTAGAGTGAATAATCTTCTGGTCAAGTACAGAGTCTTTTGAAAGACTCAAAACATCAATGATGTGCTTGGCTTGGTTTTCAAAGTCAGCTGTGCTTAGTGCAGCTCAGCACTAATGGAACAGATTTGCAGCCTGTTAAAAAGAAACTCAGTTTCTGGCACTGTTGTCCCCAAAGTGGAGCTCATACTGGGGCAAAACATCTTTATGAGAATGGAATGTACAGGTTTGGTTCTTGTTGCCCGGAGTCTTAGTAATTAATTTATTGGAGGATATCAATTTATTAGCATTCTGCTAGTGAAAAGCTGTCTCATGGAGGATTGGGCTTTTGTCATGCAGAGATGCTTTTTTGGAAAGTCTTAGATCCTGACAGCATTCTCACTTGTCATCTCAGCAGACGGCTCCTTTGCATCACACAAATACACTTTGCCTTCACAAACAGCAAAGAGGAAAATAATCACGTGCCATTTTTTTATGAAACTTAGGTATCTGCGTAACTTGGAGACTCCTGACTGTGAGAAATACTGTTAAATAAAGCTTACTCAGGGTTTTAGGCAGAGAATAATGGTAAGGAAAAAAAACTGGAAGGAGCCTCAGTCATTACTTTGTCTTAGCAGCTTGTTACGATCTGGTGTTTTCTGTGAAGTGTTTCCTAGTTATGCTTGAAAGATTAGTCACCTTTCACACGCTCACTGAGCGGGGTACATGGCACTAAGCAGGTTTTCCTGCTTACTTTCAGTCACTTTTCACCTCTCTTCTGTATCTTCAATTTTTTTTAGCATGTTTTACAAGATGTTGATATCTGAGATAGATGCAGTACTTCAGCTCCAGTCTCCAAACACACATTGGATAAAATATTTTTATTTTCTCTTTTTGATGTTCCCAGAGCTTCATTAATTTGGCATTACATTACTCCAAAGGAGTGCTGCCCTGCTACAGTCAACTGTATAGCTCATCATCAGTGCTGTTCATGATCATAAGCCATTTAGCCATGCCCAATATTAATTTTTTCCTGTTTGTCCTCTTTCCATGACGATCTCCCGTACTTTAAATACAACCTTCCTTGTGTTGGGATGCATAACTGCACTTCGCCGCTGTGGGTATCTTAAATTTTTTGATGAACAGTCCCTGCACATGAGGGCCAAACAAAATGGAACCTTTTGGAGGGACCCTGCAGGCTCTGACATGGCAAATTCAGTGTTTGAGCAGACGCTGGCTTGAGAGCAGTGGGTCTCATCTTTTGGTGGCAGCAGGTCTGGTGTTATTTGGACTGAGCCTCTCTCGGAATGTCTGTGCACCTACTGTTAGAAACAAGAGCAGAGAGCTGTTGTCTGGCTTCTGCTGAGCGCCAGACCTTCAGAGCAAGGAGTAGATACCCACTGCCTCTTACTGTGGTAAGGTGCTGTAAATCAGTGATGTCTTTTGGTGTCCCATGCCAGTGGAAGTTGGGCTTTGGGCTTCTGACAAGTTCCAAACTCAGTGGGAATTGGAAGGTGGGAGAAAAAATGTTACCAGCACGCTTAACTTCAAGTGTAGGGTTAAAAATAATACTACCCAAAACACTTTGAGAAGTTGCCAGCTGGTTTCTCAGGCCTGAGAAAGAAGTTTTTTTTTTGAGATTTGTTAACATTTATATTTTTTCCAGGGTTTTTACTTTTACTCCCAGAGATACGGAATTGCTACATTCAAATCCCCAAATAAAATTAAACACCAGAAAGAAGCAAGTTAACACTTAAGGACAAGCAGTATCTTCTTATGTGGTTGTGACAGCAGATTTATTATCTGTGTTGTTCCACTTTTGTTCTATGAAGTGGACCATCCTCCTACTCTCTGCAGTTTCTATTGTAGAGCTGTCCTGACAGGCTTTCCACCTGACAATGCTTCTTGCAGCTCTGGACACTCTTACAAAGTTCTATGTGTGCTTTTATTTCTGTGTTTTCAACATTTCTTGTATGGGTTACTTTGAAACCATGCTCATTTCTAAATTATTTATGAACTTAAGAATGGTGATAATAATCTACTGCTTATGGTTTTTTTACCTTGTTATTTTCTGCCTTGATTCAACACAGCCTTGTCCACTCCTGGAGAGGCTTGAAGACCAGGACCAGCTGTAATTGAATATGCTCTTCTTTTAAAATACATTCCAAACTGAGACCCCCCCCTCGCTTAAGAAAGGAGGACACGCAGGTGATGAGGCCCAGCACTAGGGCTGGACTCTGGCTCCATTTTTTTTTCCTGTGGAGCCTGTGAGTGGGGTGACAGCAGGAGAAGAGGACCTCACATCTCCAGTTCTGTGAGCCGACTACAGCAAGGAGATGGTGAGGATAGTGGGGTAACTGCAGCACTGGAACAGCTGCAGTTCTTCACACAGCATTCCCACTTAGCTTCAGTGCTTGCACTGTTATCCCAATAGCTCTTCACTTATCTTGCAGCTCTGATATGCCTGTTGGTGACCATCCTATATTCTGACAATAGCGCCAGTGTATTCCAGCCCTTCTCCCTGCAGGCTGGGTCTCCTCTTTTCCTGTAGCCCTTTGTCCTCCTGTCACTCGGGAAAACGGATAGCAGTTGCTCGGTATTTCACCAAGGAAGAGGGGGCCTAAAAGGGCAGATCGATACACTTTGAAATGCCTGTCTAGGGAAAGGGAAGAAAGAACTATCAGCTCAATTGATTTGTGTAGATGTGAATGGAGTGGTCCAGCTAGGAGGCTGCTAGTGTACTGGACATGAAAAAAACAAACAAGCCCAAAACCCTGAACAAAAAAACTGAAGGATACACCACCACCACACCCTGCCACTCAGCAGAACCTCGGCCATGCCTTGCTTGTTAATGCAGTACGAACTGATTGCTAGTTTTCTGAAGGGAGGTGGAAAGAAGTTGGAACCAATTTCTTGGCATAAGAGTCTGAATTTCAGAGGACTATTTCCAGAGGAAACTTACTCATTTCTTCCCAGCGAAGAAACTTGGTTAGGTATGCATGAGCTGTGTTTCCTTTCCCTCCCCAGTGCTACTGCACTCTGAATAAGTTCTGCACTTATGATTTATTGACTATTGCCTGTAAATTGTTTGGAATAAAACATGCTTTTTCAGGAGGACTTTTAAAATTAATGTTGACCTAGAAATCTGTTTGAATTTTCCAATAGCTCTCCTCACAGTAAGTGCTGTATCACTGGAAGGATGTGCTGTCTGGTCTTCATATAAATGTATTAATTTCTTGCTGCAAGTGAGGTTTCGAGGTAAGGGTTCTGAACTGTAAAGCTCTTACGGGTGTACTGTAGTATAATGGTCTCATGCAGCTGTGATTTAGTAAGCTGTACCAGATTTCAAGCTGTCTGCATTGCAGCCTTTTTGTTATTAATAGTTAATGATATTCTTCTTTGGCTGTAAGCAGATCTGTGCTCTCAACATTCCCCCCCTTAAGATCTTAGCTTTTGTCCTCGGGGAGGGAGGGGGAATAGGTTCAGTTGCATTCCGAGCTGGTTTGTAGGAGGTGTGAGCAGGCTTTGCTGGGGGACAGTGCGAGCTGCCCCCTCTCCCCGGGCTGTTGGGCTGGTGGTGGCCGCAGCGCTGGCCGGTAGGGATGCTGACCGTGCCAGCACCGATCGGCTTGCGTGGCACTGCACTGCGCTGCCTTTAGCCTGCTGATGACCCTGGATTATGTTCTTGTTCATGACATGTCTGCAGCGAGTGCAGGGTTCCAATTATATTTGCCTTCGGGCGGTTCTCAAGAGATGGTGGGGGGAGGAGAGAGCACCAAAGAAGATAAATCGTTTGTGTAACTTAGAAAAATCTTTGGAAAGAGTGTTTCAGGATCCAAATCTGAATTTCTAGTGTAATCCTTACCTCAGACTTGTAAATCATGAATACAAAATTTGAGACTACCTTTTGTTTTTATTTGTCTTTTGATTGTTTGATTTTCTGCACAAAAAGGAACACTTTGAACTTGATCTCATTTTGTTCTAAAGATAATTTAAGGGGAGACTACATCTGTGGTAAAACGCAATTTGAATGTCTTGTTTCTTTCTAAAGTACAAGAGGACAGAACCCTGAACAGGAACAGTAGAAAATCTTTTATTCTGCCACAGGTTTTTCTTTTTTTGCTAACTGAATAATGTCACCAAAAATGCTTGGCCAGCTCATTCTTTTTCTTTCTCTCTGTGCTTGCCTGTTATCTCTTCAGTTTCGGTTTACTTCAGCTTTACTACTGCTTTTACTGGTAAGCAATCTCTTCTGAGGCCTGCGGGCAGAGGAGGCTGAACTCTTCACATAGCAGCGAGTGGGTGATATTGTCATGCCAAATGCATGACAACATAAACTATAATTGAGCCATCAATAAGACTTTAGGAATGGCTATTCATAGCCTGTCCCACAAACAGATACTGAAGAAAAAAAAAGGCATTATGTTTTCAGTTACAGCAACATCTTTAATTTGTATTTGCAGACAGAAGATTTTCTACTACAATTTTAAAAATAGCATGTGCAGAGAAGGGCTTTCTCTTTCTCAGGCTTTGTTTGGAACCGGTTGGTCAGAACTTTCTCATCGGTGTTCAGGTGATCAGTGTAGTTTCTCTCTTGCATTCTGAAAAAAAACAAGTTGAAAGATGTTTGATGCTTTCATTTAAAAAAAAATTAAATATTTTAATTCTTATATCTAAAAGCAATACAAAATTTAGACTTTTAACAAGTGAAGTTGGTGTCTTTGCTATTACTGAATACACCATGCAGCTAGCCAAGAGTGACTGTTGGCAGAGGCTTTGCATGGGAGGTTTGGCAAGATGTCACCAACTCCCCACCTAAAGGAGTGTACGTGGAGCCATCATGTCATCATGTCATCGTGCCCTCTTTGAGGGCGTAAAGGGCATTTGAAGCTATCAGTATGTACTGCAGTGCTTCTGCAGAGAGTGGGAGTGAACTTCTTGTGCCTTGTGTCGGGGAGTTTTGTTCCTGCATGCCTTGCTGGTTTGGTTTTGGTTTGTTTAACATGGGTCTTAAACCAGATCTCTGCCTGTAGAAACCCAGGCAGGTTTGTTTGGTTTTTTACGGTTCCCTTAGAGTTGAGTGGTGTAAACCAAGACTTTATTCATTTGTTCTCAGCTACAGCCCCAGTAAGAGGAGTGGTACCAGTGAAGTAAAACGGGTGGTTCATCAAAGCTGTCCTCTCTTGACAGAGATCCCAATATGCAGGTGACCCCTGTGCTAGGTAGGTAACTTTAAATACAGGACTTTCAAGAGCTATTAAAGAGAGAGTAGAGTTGAAATTCTTCTAGAAATGGTGCAATCCTCTTCACACTAGTAAACATCAACCCAAATGCTGCCTTGGTACTTTGCCATCAGCTGCTTAGAGCAGTTTTACCAGGACAGACGATATTTTCAAGCTTGCCAAAGACCTGTGGGCCAGGTTATCTTCTGTTTCCACATCATCACACCATGCTAACCATGTAAATTGGATACGTTCCAAGGGCTTTACAGTACTTTACAGTACTCTGCAGTTCTTTCTAGCAGCCATGGCAATGAGAATGAAAACAATGCATAAAAGAAGTTTGATCTCATAGGCAGATGGATGGCAGGAAGTTGTGGCGCTTTTTTTGTTCTCTCGTCTTTTTCCCTTTTATTTTCCAGGCAGAACAGTTTATTACTAAGCTGTACTATCAAAATTCACTGGGGAAACAATCACTGATTCCTCTGTCAAACCAACGGGGAGCTTGATAGCAAACTTCACCACGTTGTTCTGGGTAACAGATAATTGTCAGATCGATTTTTCAGTCTCTTGGCAGAACAGATACTGGCATAATTACAAAGATAGATTCCCAATTAATAGTATTTTGGTATTCCCCAGGAGATAGGAGGTGATAATGGTAATGGTGATAAACTCTACTTTGAACAAATTTTTATGTAGTGTACGAACAGGTGAAACCGGTATGGTTTAAGATCTCAAACGCTTGACTCACTGCAGGTCTTTGTGGTTAAGCAGCCCACAGAATTTCCTGAGCTATCTGTTGGTAGCAAAGTCTGTAGGTGTTAGTTATCCATTGACACGAAGATGCCTCATCAGAAAACAGAGTAATTTATGATTTGTTTTCCTTAGATGCCTGCAGGTCAGTGTTAAAAGGTCAAATACATGTGTCCCAGTCTTAAACTTTCTGCAGTGGTCTTGGGGTTCCAGAATGTGAAAGATTTCCATCAAGATGCATTTCCCATGCAAAGCTATTTGTTGTTAAGCTTACAAGCCACCTACAACCAGCAATAAATAGAGGTCACTGCGTGCATTCACGTGTGTACTTACGTGATACTATTTACAAGGGTTGCATTGGTGCATCAGCTGTGTCAAAGAAAAGTAAATCTAAGATGGTTTGGTTTTAATGGTGAACAAAGTGAGAAAAAGTTGTCATGGAAATGTCTTCACTCTTTCATTGCCTGACAGTCATTTGATCAATGATTATTTAATTTCACATGAGCTGTTGTGAAAACAACCAACCAGTGGCAAGCATAAAGGTCCTTCTGTCTGATTCTCTGTGGAAAATGGAAATGTGCAGAGGAATGGCTGGGTGGCTCAGTGTTACGTGAGTGGGGAGGTAAATGATTTGTCCAGAGCAGTCCAGGCATGGAATCATTGGTTGTAAACCTGAAACGTTTCATGGCTGTGGAGAGATTGACAAATTAGCTGACCTTTGTGGTAGAGCATGTGGTTCATAAAACAGTCTCTGAAACGGTTTATTCTGAGCCCAGTGCCCCTCAAATGTACATCAGCTGCTTCTACAGAGATCCTTACTCTGGCAGGAGGGAAGACTCGCAGTGTTGGTTGTGGATCCTGCCTCCACTGGTGCCTTACTTCTCTTACAGGACAGTGAAAGGCTCACATCATCTCACTGCTTCTGGAACAGCCTCACTCATTCTCTTTATCAGACCTCACAGAGCAAGCTATCTATGGTTATAGCATTATTTTTCACAGAGTAACAATCCCACAATTTCACAAATTGCCCGAGAACCTTTCTTTCTCTAGCCCAGTATGCCTGTCTCTTGCTCTTCAGATGGAAGCAAAATAATAATGTAGTCCGAGTATTTGAAATGCTGTGTTTGTGTAGAGCAGGATCTATTTGCTTAATGCCTAGAGTGTTTTGTTCCTTTTGATTGTGGAAGGAGTGGGTTTTGGCAATGCCAGTGAAGTGGATTACAGATTGAGGCCTAACAATGAATGATATCAACAAATGCTCCACTGTATATTGGAAGCTGTTCAGCTGACTCTTCATAGCTTGTTTCAGTGAGGTCCCTGTGGTGAGGGGCTGGAGAGAGACTACGTGGTCTTTGTGTACGCACTAACTGAACAATGTGCTGATGGAAGCACTGAGAACAGATGCAGAGAGCTGGCTCTCTGATCTTCCAGCTGAATTTCTAGCTTCCATCTCCTACAATGACAAAGCTGCGAAGCGAGAGTCACATGCCTGGATACTTGAGCAAAAAGCTGTTGCTTAATATAACTATTGTACTTCGAAACGTTCTGTCCTCGTCACCCCGGCAGCTTGCCCTCTGCTCATCCAGCTCGGCTCTGTTTGCTCTGGGGCCCATGTGGTAGTGTGGGTTGCCTTGACCCTCAGCGCTGGGAGCGTGAGGGCACGGAGAGTGCTTGTGTGACCCCTAATGGAGACTGCTGAGGACAGCTTCCTCCACTTGTGTTGAATGCGGGTGCTCGTTATGAGCAGGATCCACGGCTGGAAAATAACCTGAATTGTAGCTACTACTTTAGTATCATTTGGAAGTTTATCCCGTGGTGCAAATGCTGTTGGCAGAGATGAAGCAGATACAGATGTTTATTTCAGTATTTCAATAGGTTTACTGAAACTGCAGAATCATTGTTATGCTTTCATGCGATCTTGTTGTCTAAATATAATCCCAGAAGCTGAATTCAGTGCAAGGGTACCTGAAGAAGCCTCTTGTAATAGACATTCTTTATTCCAGTAAAGTAATTCATGTTGTTTGCTTTAAATTATGTTAAGAAGTTTGAGCTCACTTGGAAAAGTAAACATGGTCTGGTCCCTGTGGGGTATGTAGTAGACGTGGCAGACCTGTTCTGTTTACAAATCTGTATTGCAAACATCCAAAAATTTCTAATGGTAGGGAACTAAAAACCCAAATGGAACTTAAACTGGAGTTGGTTTTGTTACCCACTTCTAAATCCCCATATTCTCAATCTCAGCAAGCATTTTCAAAAGAAGGGTGTTGCTGTATGAGGTCCTCTTTTGATGAAGGCTGCATTATCCATTTTTTTTGCATTTATATACAGAAAGATATCCAAGCAAATCAGGTTTCACTTGTTTCACTGATTTACAATGATTCTCGACTTTCACTTGCAAAACCCATGCATGTTTACTGCTTGCTTACTCTGTCTTGTAGCAGGAACTTTTCAAACGTTTAATTCTTTCCACTTAAAAGAATAATTTAAAGATACTTTCCTAGTCATGTAGTCATAGATTTTGTTTCTGTTGACTGCTGTTGGATGCCTGTGATTCCTAGCTGCAGAAAAATCCAACTATCAGGAGACTCTTTGTAGACTTTGCTTTCAGCTCTCAGGTAAGGTAGTTTATAGACTAATGTAGTGCTGATCTAACACTAAAATGCTAGCTTCACCTAATAATAAGTTCCATTTCTTTCTCATAAGCCTATTGCTCTTACAGATATTTTTGTTCTCTGGGAGAAAGTTGATTGGTAGCTTCTGTCTGACCCATTTAATGTTTGGAAGAAATCTGATGCCTGGCTCTTGCCATTTTGGCAGTCTCACAAAAGGGCTGAACGACTCTACGAGTCCTGACTTGCCAGATGTATGAAAATAGCTCTCTGCACAGATAAATCAATAGCAGTGCTTTCAGATCTGGGACTGTTGGGCAGGTACACTATTCCTAGGTAAAGAACCCCATGTCCTTTCAGAAGGGAACTTGCCAGGCTGTTACCAGACTTAATGTTTTTAGTTACCTCTTGAATACCTGGCTTTCTCAGACAATGGCCTAGTCCATTTCAGAATGCTTGAATATTTGTGCCTGGAGGGGGAAGTGTGTGACTTTTTTTCTTTGTGTGTGTGTGTATGTAAATATAAATAAAATGAGGTGACCTGTCAGCAGCTAGCTCCTTGACGTTTTGGATAATCTGTGTTAGATGTTATGTCTTTTCAAGTTTTGTTTTACCTTTTTTGCTATTTTCCTTCTTCTAGAAATGTTTAGATCATTACTTTCATTGTTCTCTGTTTTTTTTTCTTGGCAGTATGTCAGAATAACTGACTTGTGATCACTTCAAAACTGCCTGGATCCCTCTATCACCACGTCAGTGATGGTGCAGCACACAGGGGCTGTTGATTCTTGCTGACCCCCAGCTGCTGTCAGCTCAACATGCTGTCCTAGCATTGATGTACTCCTGCATTCTTTGCAGGATCGTGGTTGCTGTTGGCTGACAACCACTTCTGCCTGCTTGAAATGTCATACTTGAATTTTTGGGTTACCAGAGCCTGGGAGAGATTGGAGAAAATGATCTAAGTGCTGTTTGTGTGTATGCCTTGGTATAGGTGTTAACATTTTACAAGGGTTTGATTATGTCTTGAAAAATAATATTTGAAGTGAGTTTGTACCTCTCCTGCCAAGCACAATCAGCCACCCAGAAGGTTCTGATTTAGTTTTCCAATGGATTTTCTTGTGTTATTGCTGCTTAGATATTTCCCTTAAAATGATTAATTCCATAAACTAGACCCACACGCTTTAGGAGGAAGAAAAAAAAAAGGTGGTGACCTTTTTTCCTCCCCTCTTCAGTTGGCAGAAGCATAATGTGAAAGGTTTACTCTCTAAAAGTATTTGGTTTTCTGGCCAAGGGTTGTCAACAATGCAGAGAAACTCTGTTCTTTCCTGCTCTATAAATGTTAACATAGGTGGGAGATACTACCAAGTAACTACACTCCCCTGCAAAATGGTTGTACACTAAAAGAAAGTGTTTACACCTCTTCTACTGAGATTTTTCACCGTTCTTTATCCATTTCTATAGGTGCTTCAATTTGTGGAAGCATGGTTTGAAGTCAAGACTGCCTAGTGTAGTAGATACTGCATGTTTGCGAAGTGCTTAGTCTGCTGTTGCTGCTTGAACTCTATTTGCTACAACAGCAGCCACTCCATCTTTCCCTGAGTAAACTAGAAAATTGGGGAAGTTTCTGGACTTCATTGGAAAGAAAAACACATGTAATTGAAGAACCTTATTTGCTGTGCACATGTGTCTTGCTAGATAAGAATTTCCTCTTTTCTGTAACATGTAGGCTCACTTTCTCTGCACTTCCTCCTCCAGCACTACCAGCTTCTACTGGCAGTTTTGAGGGCTGTACTGGTGAGAGTGTCTCCCCATGTCCTTCAAGGACGAACCTCCAGCAGTTGGTCTCATTACAGTTATTTCAGGTTTGTGTTCTTTTTGTTCCAGCCTGGAACACAGGCGTGCAGAAAATGGGGACAGTGATGGGGAAGCTTAAGCATTCCATGCTTTTGTCTTGTCTGTCTGTCCCCTGGCACTGGTACTTGAATCTCTTGACCATTTTCAGTGAAATATATAGCGCATGACGCTATGATAACTGAAGACAACTTTTTCTTCGTGGAGAATTCAGTGCAAACTACTGTTTGGCTAAGTGGATGTATGAACACTTTGCATACGAAGGTCCAGGGAGCTCAGCAGGTGATTCAAGCTGGTCACAGACCAGTTGTGCAGACTCATGCATGTGCTTAAGCCACAGTGTGTGCTGTCATATCCCCAAGCAGTTCCTGCTGAGTAAAACTACAGAACAGTGTTGTGGAAGTAAGCGCAGGAGGGGAGAGGTGAAGCAGCATTGGGATGTAGTAAGAGATTATTGGAGTGTGTAATAGGGGGAAAACTTAATTTTGCAGGTCTGTAGGGAATTCGGAGTAAAATGGAGAATATATTTGGGAACACAAGAAACCACACTTCTGCTTCTGGGAAAAAGTTAGATTTTAAACCAGAAAAAGTCTAAAGAGGTAAGTGATGGGGAAGGTGTGTTCTGTATAAGCCACTGTTCATCAGTGTAAACAATGAAGCAAGACCTAATCTCTAAAGCAGTTGGTGATGTGGAGAATAATTGAGATAGATTTTTTTAATACCTACACCCCTGTGCCGTGGTTCAGAATTGCACTACCACAAAGGTGAAAATGTTGTAGAAACTCATGTTTTCCTGTTGAAATATTATGAGACTTCAGGATATGTAATAACAAATTGCAGTTGCAGTCTTTGTGAAATCTGTTCATTCTTCGTGAAGTCTTGGCTGTCAGGTGATGACTGAATCACCTTCCATATTATAACAGCATAAACTGAAATAAGAGCCTGAGCAATTATTAAATCAGCACAGTGTCCCCTATACAGAGTATTGGTGTTGGTAGGTCTTTGATGCTTTCTCTTGCAGGAAGAAAACTGAAATATTTAATTGAATATTTCATAGAACTTCTGCAAGAATTGGAGGGCTTGAGCTATGCACAAACACAAGGCAGGCCAACCTGCCTAAGTGGAGCATTCATGATGCTGTTTTATCAGATTTCTTCTGAGAAATTGCACTGGCAGGCCGGCTGATCGATGAATTAAAGAAGTTCATAACTGCAGTTTGTAGTTTGTGATGTTTCTCTGAGAAATACTTGAATGCTGCTGAGGCATTCGGAGAAATGTGGGAAGGTGCTAATTCTAGCAGGTAAGAATGGAGTGAATGTTCTCGTTGGGTTTGGCAATTGCAATACTCTTGCCAGTCTGTCAGGCAATCCTGAGTAGAGTTGTTTCTAGAATAACGGGATGGTCACAACACTAAAAGCAAAGATGTACTTCAGAGATATGGGATGAACAGCAGTGTATCAAGAAATTTTATATATTAAATCCAAAGCAGACAAAAACCCCCAACAAACCCCAACCCAAACACTAAAAAACCCCAACCAAACAAAAACCACAACAACAAGAACAACAAAGAAAGAAAAAAGCTTGTTATCTTGGGCCTGTTTAAGTGTTTCCCCTCCATTTTCTGTTGATGAAGTACTGGAGTGGAAGAGCCTCTACAGCTGTAAAAGCAAGTAGCTGTTGCCATCTGGAATTTTGCTTTATTAGTCTGTGAGAGCCTGTGTTTGATAACTGGGAAGTGCCTTCAGCTGTTGAGTTGCAAGTGGTAGATCTCTGGTTCTTAGGGTTGGTCACTAACAGGTTACAATAGGGTGGAATGAGTGGAATAATTAAACTAATGCAAGGAATGTCTTAAAGATATTAATGTTCTTAATTTATACCGTAGCCATTGCTACAATATGTGAACTGTATTTATCATCAGGTGTTGATAACATGAGGTGTCACCGACTGTCCCTGCAGGGTCTGTGAATTACTGGTCAGGTAATGATGCCAGAGCAGTGCTGAGATCTGGCACTTTCAGTCTTGGGCATGGTAAGACCTTTTCCTCAGGGTTTATTACATTTATCCACCTGTTGTAAGAATACATTCTTTGTAGTATCTGAACTGTACAAAGTGGTAATGTCCTGACCTGCAGTAGATGTTAGTCTCCCTCTCTCTTTCTCTCTCTCCTCTTTTGTTCGTCTTTCCTATCTTATGGAGAAGTTGACTTAATTGCTACATTATATGTCATGTTTGATTAAATTTACAGGCTACTGCCGATGGTTTAGCTAGAAATCTTAACTTTTTTTTTAATGTGCACGGTTTAGACAGTAGTTCTGCTTTCTAAATGGATTTATTTTTGATACTTCAATTAAATTTCCTTATAACTGAGCACTGATGTCCTTGTAAGTGGAGAAAGGGGGGAAGGAGGGTTTATTGCAAGTACTTCATGCGAGAACACCTGATGAAACAAACCCCATCAGACCAGCTGGCTGCCTGGCATGCTTCTCAAAGTTGGAAAAGGTACCAAACTGAAGTGCAAGAAGCTTGCAGGCATCTGAGGGAAAAGTGTCTGGCAGCTCTAGTGAAGAGTATCATTAATGTAATTTCATAGTGTGTTGTATTCTTTGTTATTCCAATGCAAAATGTAATTCAGGGTAAAAGCTGTGAAGTGAAGCACTAAAATGTCCGGAAATGGTAATGCTGTCAGCTCAGCTGGGTAATCCTACCTGCCACACTTTGTAGTTTTAATACATTGCAGTAAGATCTTAAGGACTGCTAAGTTAAGGTAGAAGAATTTGATTGGTAATTTAGGATGGGGGAAGAAGGTAATTATCACCCAAACAACTGAGGTAGTAACACCATAATCTTCAGATTTCTGACCCGACTTCTTCTGCATAGCAGTTTCTAACAGAAAATTCCAAGGCAAATTTAATTGGCTTTGTCTGTTGTTAAAGCCTGCATTTACCTGACTGGGCAGTGAATTACCTTAAGTGTAATTAATAACATATTTTAGAAAGGTTGTTTTGCAAGTCTGTGTCGGGTTGTCTGTGTCATGTCCTCTCCCTCCCCACTCTTTCGCCAGTAAAATGCTCCCTTTGATTCTAAATTAGTTACTTGACTCAGCCTTTATGTAGTTCTCTTCTGGCAATTTCCTTGGCCTGACCCATCTTTCACACTCCGTGTAGGCAGTGTTCTTACTCAGTTCATACAAAAGAAAATCCCTAAAGGGTGAATTTATGTTGAATAAAGTGGATTTTTAACAATTCAGAGGGGCCGATTGACTGGCCTGTGATAGCTGGTTTATGCATTCTGGAACTACAAAGCAAGTGGAGAACGTAGAGCTGGTTGAGACACATTTACAGCTGCTTCGCCTCACTGGCTCAGGGCAACAGGACCTGCAGTTTATTTTCATTCTTGATGTTTTGTGAACTCCTGAATTTTCTCATTTCCTTTCTTTCTCACTTCACAAACGTCTCTATTTCCTCCTCCTATGTATCCGCCTCGTTGGCCAGTTGGGGTGCAGCAGGTTTGAGGATGTTTAGGACGGAGATAACCCTGAAGAGAAAGGATCCTAAAAGCACGTTTCCCTCCATTGTGCCTGCAACTTTTCATTTTTCAGTCTGATTGAAGCCACGACTTCCTGAACAAAGGTGGCCACTACTCGCCTTCTGTTTTCGCTACTGGGAATGAAGCCAATTGCCCCCAGGGGAGAAAGTGGCTTCCTATCTGTAGGGCCATAGCTGATGACTGAGAAAGGATGAAAGCGAGGTAACAGTTATTCTTTGCTGAGAGGCAGCTTATGGCATCCGTCCTGAGAATGTAAGTAAATGGCAGCTGTTGTGGAAAAAGGGCAATTGTTTTGAGAGGTTACTGCAGAGCATTATTCTTCCTTCTCTGAAGAGCCACGGGAGAGAATTGCTACTAAATCTAAATTTCTTCTCTTCCTTTTCACTCAATAAACTCAAAGATACGAATCTTAAATACACATGCATGGAGGTGATTTGGGGAGCAATTCTGGTAGCACATACTGAAAGAGTAGTTTACATCCTTTGAACTAGTGAACTTTTGAGAATTCTCAAAAATTAGTTAATTCAGTACAGAATGAGCAAGTGCTGTAATTCTGTAGGGGATAACTAGTTATGCATGACTTGAAGCTTTAAATCTTAGGTTTAAGTACTGAACTTCTCCCCAAGTATTTGAAGCTAGGATAGCATCTACTACTGGTGACCTACTTGTGCTTTGCTTGGGTTAGTCCCCTCACTGTACAGCTCTTTTGGGATCAGCATTTAGGCAGCTTTTTCCCCTTTATTCCCTCTGCTTCCTGAGTGAATTTGTGAGTTCTCTAGTACAGTTCACTCACTACTACCAGGTGCCATTGTGACTCAGGTGTGTTACTGAGAGTTGTTACTGATGACTGCAATAATTTCCTTCGCAATGGATTCCCTAAAAGCAGCATGAGTGACCCGTGTTAGAGTAAAGCAGAGCAAGGTGACAAGTCTCTGGATGCACACTGCAGTGCAGAACAGATGTACTTGAGCTGGGTTTAAGCTGTCATAGCCCCAGTAATGTGGAGTTCAAAGCGAATGCTTTGGCAGTTGGCCTGCACTCATAAAACTGGTCTTTACAGATCTTCTAGCTCACTTCTAACATCTTTCTTCCTCATTTGTTGGCGAGTGTCCAAGCTGTATGCTAAATCAGTACAGGTAGTGTGCAGTTTACGTTTATCAGGCATTACAGCCACTCAGTCTTAACTTACTACTTTGTGGGGTTAATACTACGTCATCAAAAAACCTCTTGAAACTAGCATTAATGGCTTAAAAGCTCTGTAAGCTGGAGAAGCTGGTGGGAAGCTGGAGAAATGAACCTGAGTTGGTATCTCTTCCAAACCTGATTTCTGCTGACTGTTGATAATCCAGTTGTTTCAGTACTAGAGAGCTAAGTGTGCTTTCCTCCTCCCCTAACAGGAGTGCTAGGCCAGTACTCTCACGTGTGTGTGTGTGGAGATGTGAACGAACGTAAGTAATCTGGGCTCATATGTATTCTATATTCCCATCTGCTTCTTCAGTACAATATTTGTTTCAATACAAACTGTACTCAAATATGTTAATGTAACTGGTAATGCACCCAACTTCTGCACGGCGTCACACTTGTAGGATGTTCTTGATCTGAATTGCCGCTGAAGCCTCGGTGGTTTCTTCCCTTACGGGCGATATGCTGCTTCAAAACATACTTTGAAGAAACTCCTTTGTAATGGCAACTTGTATAGACCTGCTGGAAGAAACCTAGAGCATGACAGAAGCTTTTATTGGTCATTGCACTCTTCCCTGAAGCATCTCATACAGACGTTGTTCATTTTCTTGGCGTCTCTCGAATGGAGAGATGATTGAATGAATGGGGAACGTTAGGAGGCAGCTGGATGCTGATGGGCCTTTCTGGGGCTGCCCTCTAGATGATGTGTGACAAAACTCCATACCTCAAAGTGTCTCCCAAAACTAGCATCAGCCCAAACACTGGCAGCTAGATGAGGCAAGAAACAAAGGAGCTGAAGGCATTTTTCAAAGATTAGGTGGAACTAACACAAAGAAGTACATCTCCTTTGAGATATACCATAGTCATCTTGTTACTCAACTTTAATGAAATAAAAAACTTTTGACAAATCTTTGAATTGACAGACATATTTGAATTCCATTTTAGTAACTTTTTTTTTTTGTGGTGTTGCTGTCATGAAACACCTCTTTCCAGAGAGCCTCATCTTCTTGGGGGAGTGCCGGTCCATGGCTTCTCCCATGCCCCATTGTATGAGGCTCTGCTGGACAATCCTCTCCTCTCACGCAGGGTGCCACCCTTTCTGATCCACAGGGTACTATTCCTAGCATGGTGGTTCTGCCCTGATTTGCCAGGGGATTTTTATTCACCTCAGGTACTGGAGCCGAGGGGCCGTTCGGTAGCTCTGTCCAGACTGCGGCCAGGAGGCTGGGGTCAGTCACAGAGGGTGAGCGCTGGGCAGCGAGGACTCCAGCCCTGCGTGTCAGGGGCTATGGCACAAGCCTGTCGGCAGCGTGGTGATGTGATTACCTAGCAGCAACTGCATTCTTAAAATGGGATATTGCCTTAATTAACTGTGACCACACCACTGCTGTATTAGCTCTTGAGTTTGAAGGAACGCAGGAGAATATTTCTGCCGAGTTTACGGGAATGTCTACTGACTTCTGTTTCCCTTCTACTGGCTTCGGTTTTCCTTTGGTGCCAAAGGCAAAATGGATCATCTTTAACAACAAGAAATTACAAAACAAGTGTAAAATTGGAGTTTGGAGATCACTGAGTGACGCACAATTAAAAAGATTAAAAACAAATATCCCTGAAATCCATCAGTTGCTTTATTGGCCCTCCCCTTCTTTGTGCAGAAAGCTTTTCTGGTAAATCAGTACCAGATTATCCATAAGTAAAATCATGTTTTCTCTGTAAAAATAGAACCAGCTCAGCTTTTCAGCAGGATCGGAATCGATCATTTTTTTTCTTCTGTGTAGGCTCTCACCGAAGCGTGGGGTTTGACATGTGATAAGCTGTTGAAATATAGAGCATGTTGTTTACAGCAGGAGCCAACAATTCCCTAATCTGTTAGGATACTGAGATTAGATTTCTGAGGTTGTTTAGGAAGGGTTTTAGGGCATAATGTTGAGATTTTTCAGACTGCTTTTTAACTATGGTTTGGGTTTTGTGAACTTGGTAGGGGCGGTGTGTTTTTGTTGGTTTTTGGTTTTGGTTTTTTTTGGTCATTAAGTTGAAACAAAGGCACCAAACATGTGAATATTCAGTTTTCTGAACCTTTGATTAGCATTTAAATAGAAACCACTTTTAAGTAAATATACATACTTTTTTTCATCTGTAATGTGCTCTTTTTTTTCCTGTACATGGTACTGGCTGCATGCTATTTAACAATGTGGAAAAATGAGTTAGCTTGAAGTAACAGTTTCTGTTATAAAAGAAAGCAAAGCTAGAATAAATCTGAGCAGCCATTGCCAGGTAGAGGAGGAGCGCTTTGTGGCAGGGGGAGCGAAGACTTTGCTGGTAGTGTTTTGGAAGATTTCGGGCTGAGTTTCTTTGCTTATGTAAAACAGTGGTCTTTGTTTGGCACTTCCAACGGTGCTGGGAGTGTTGTGTAGCTTCATTGATTGGTTCCATGCAATGGAAATCTGACCTTTAGCAGATGTTTGAGAAATTGCCAGCATTCAGAGCGATCAGCAGACTAGACAGTTTTTTCCTTGTTATGTCGATGAGAACTTCCATTAGATTAGTAACGTGCGTGACACTGTTCAGCTTTTAAATTATTAGTAAACTTTCTGAAACACCATAGACTTTTCCTGCAGTGTAGAGCTGCATCAAGTAATTAATTTTCTTCTTTACCTAGGTTTGCTAATTATTTAGCTAATACAAATATTTCAATCATTTAAGTGGTGGTGTGGTGGTTTTTTTTCTTGTAGTAAAGATATTTCAATTTCAAGTTTTGATTTGCTTGTGTTTTTCTCCAAAGGTCAGTTTTAGAATGATGTTATGGCATCGTTTTGCTATAAATGCTTTCAAAGAAAAAAGAACAAGCTTAAATGGGCTGGGAAGGGGGAGGCAGCAGTGAAACGTATCCCATCTGGAGCATTTGGCTTGGAACAGGATGTTGCATGACTCCATGTGAAGTCTGCTCTCACGAACAGTGTCCTAAGTAATGTAGGAGATTCAGCTGCTTAGTGGTGGGAGTTCAGCATGAAACGAGGTCTGTTTTCTCGAACTACAACGGTTAGAACTACAGGAAGGAGGTGGGACTTTTAATAAGAGATTTATGTGATGAATAACTCAACAACACCAGCAGTCGCCAGATTAAACCCTTTCCTGCAGGTGCTGGCTTTCCTCAGAGCTCTACAATTGTTTTTCAGTATGTTGCATGTGGGAAGAAAAATTTTTTAGAGGTTTAATATGAAAAAAAAATGTGACTAAGTTGCCTATTTCTGGGTTTGAATTTAAAAATCAAGTGATTGCAAAAGGATTTGTCTTGCCTTAGCATTAGATACCTTGCCTCCTTGTGTGCTTTCTTGAGGGGTGGGTGGCGTTTGTTGTTTTCTTCTTTATTAACATCTCAGGTGCAGAAAACATGTTAAGAAGCCAGCCTGTACTGGAAGCAAAGGGTAGTTGTAGTTGAACAGCTGCTTCTGCCATTGTGGACAAAATGGATGCTGTGAAAATGTGGGGATTTTTAATCAAGGTTAGAAAGGAAGGGATGTGGTGGTTAGAGAAGGCTGGAAACCTTTGCTCTGGGTGCTCAAGAACACTTAATTTTTCCAGTGCTATGGAACTTGTCTGGAATGTTTCTTTATTTTTGATTCCCATGAATTTGTGCCAGTGTTCTTTGGCAGCTTGTTTTGGTATCTCATAATCTATGCACAAACCATATTATTTTGATTTTGACATGCAGTATTCTGATTTCTTACAGGCAAAACTAGAAAGGTCTCCTTCCTAGTGTGCGGTGCATTTAATGGTACTCGTGAGTCTTGTTTATTCAGCCTTCATCTCCTGGTCTAAACATGAGGTCGTATCTCTTACTGATATTTGCTTGTCTGGCTCATCAGTGAGAGACTTCAGAACGGGTTTCAGTTGTGGCATTCCATCGTGCCTCTCTTCTGCTAGGCAGTGACTGGGGATATAAACCATCTTGGCCTTACTGGTTTTGTGAGAAGAAAAATGGATGGGAGAAAAACACGATGCTTTTATTCCCCCCGCACATAATTTCCCTCCATACACTGAATAAAAATACTGGGATGTGTATTCATTGTCAATGTTGAGAAGTGTTATCAAAATAGATTGCAGCTGCATGGTTGCAGGCCATGGCTGTTCTTAATACTCTTAATAGAAGATTAGGATATGTGAGGTATCTGTAGCACAGTGAAGTAAATGTTTCATAAGCTGTGAGAAAGCCAACAACATGAATTCTGAAAGTATTTCTTGCTTATTATTTGAACTTGTTGCAGTATTAATCTTTGTTGGCAGTGGCAGACGGGTATCTTCATCTTGCACTTTTGGATCCGAAGTGAAATGTCGGCAGAATTGTTCCTTTCTCATTACTGGTTACGTTTCCTGCAGCACAAGGTACATTAGACAAAATATTTCCAAGGAAATGAGACTGTTGGAAGTAACATCCAGATTTTTAGTAGGTATATAGAGTGAAGCAGGAGACATCTGAGAAAGTAAGGTAGAAACCTTAGCTGTCATTCCCTAAAATGTTTTGGAAACCGATTCACTTCTTTATCCATGAATCCATCAGTTACCTTGCACCACTAGGAGTGCTGCACCTGATGACTCTTTCAGTCAGAAATGTCGTCTTACGGTGTGTGTGTTTTCCTGAGGGGAACACTTGTGTCCCTTGAACAGTAAATTGTATTGCTCGTTCCCAAGGTGAGGGGGAGCAGGTGTGATGCCAGTACGCCAGCTATTCTCTCGTGCTGATTCACCCTAACACAGCAGGAGTGTCAAGTGAGTTCCCTCGGGCAGGGCTGTAGTTGCTTCAGGTACCTCTGGAGGATGTAGAGGCACTACTTGCTTACTTGAATTTCTTTCTCTGGAAGTCTTGTCTGTGCTCTGTGTAGCTGTAACAGTAGGTGCACACACCACTGCAGTTTGGGGGGTTGGGTACCTTGGAAAATAAGCTTGCAAATGCAGAATAAGTACTAAAGATTTGGGGGAAGTTCTGCATTTTTTTGGGGTTGTTGAGTTGGGATACATAAAAAATTCAAATCAGCAAGATGATAGTGGGGAAATCAAGGGGAGAAAGGAGAACTTAAAGTTCTTGTAATATACATCAAGCGTCACATTTTTGTTGTTCAATTTTATAAAGGATTTAAGTAACTCCTATAAAGAGTTCAGGAGGCAACAGCTTTTCTTAGGGATCATTCCTAGCATTAAAAGCTGCCTTGGACATACAGGAAAGTTTTTTTTAATTCCAGAAACTTGCACAGATGGCAGGCAAATTATCTATAGACCTAAAGTAATGGTTTTTTAGACTCGTCAGCATGCGTTTTGAACTGCAAGGATTTCTATTTTCTGGGTTTTGTTTGTTTGTTTTTTTTTTAGTCCTAGGCACAGCCCTTATAGCTACAGCCTATAAAAATCATGATGCACAAACTTTTTATTTATAATCATTTTAAAAATGTCCCTTATTCAGAAATATTACCCATGCTGTTGTTAGAGGGAATGCCTGCTCGCATTTCTCAGTAATAAGTTACCCAGAGAGAGCTAATGCAGCAATTAAGGTTATTCATTTGGTTCATTAGGCAGCTTTTAATGTTGCCAGTGTTCTCTTCTTATGTCTTTACTTCTGGGGTTAAGCCTTAAGGATTTCATTGTGTTATCTGTTGGATCTATTGTTCTGTTGGTGCTATCAATGAATCTGTCGTTCTTCCTTAAAAAGATCTTTGCAACAGATTACTAGGAGAGCAGAAAATGTGTAGCATCACATTCCTACACTTTTGTGAGTTGTAATACACTGGATATTTCTAGGACTATTTCTAATTTAAAAAAAAAAAAGTATAAGTTTTTTTAAGTTATGCAATTAAGGTAAATAAGAGTAAACATTTCTCTGTAGTTTGGATAACTGGTACTGGAATAAACGAATACTTAAGAAATAAAAGGTTGGATGACCTTTGCCATATATGTGAGAATTCTTTGTGATGGGACAAAAAGTAGTGTTAGATGAGAGTGCAAAGTGTCCCTTCTGAAAAACAGGTGGAGAGTTTTCATGTGTGCATCGTGAATGATTTCCCCAACTTTCAGTGCTTTCCAACCCTGTATTCCTGAAGCTTTTACACATCAATAATCCTGTTTATTCCAAAGAGTCCTTCCTGTACTACAGCCTTAGCAGCAGCACCAGCAACCAAGTGGGCGGTTGTTCTGAGGAGCCTTTGTGTTTGTGGGTTGTCTTTGTATTTCTGTGACGCAGCACGGGTTGTGTTCCAGTACGTCAGGCACACCTCTTTTGCAGGGGGTAGCACGTAAAGGAATCATCTGGCTTCCCCCAAAACTGTGGGTAAACCAGGGAATATTGGGCTGCCATGATTCTGTTCCTGTCCTGGAGTACGCTAGTGAAGCACAGAGATTGGGACTTGCCTGCTGTCACGGGCTGGGTGCAGAAACTCCTGCTTCAGTATCCATGGTTCAAGTTTGTCGGGTTGGGGTTTTAAAAAAACAAACAAAACAAAACAACAATCAAAGAAAAAAACTCACAAATGAACAACTACTGGAAGACTTTTCAAATGCATTGAAAAAAAGGTAACGCTTTGGTGAAGTTGGGACCAATTTCTGCACATGAGTCTTAATTTTGATGTAAAACAATCTCTTTTCACCTGTGAAATGGAAAAGATTGCCTAGATTACTTATGCTGCTGTATTTCTTTATAACTTACATGGTATTTATAGAGTTGTTATTTTTTTTGTCAGAAATTTCAGATCTCTATGGCTAAGGAGTGGCCGTTATGGCTAAGAAGAGTTGGAGAGCATGGATTCAGGCAGTTGGAAAACACAGGAAGCCATGGTTGCATTATAAAATGCTGTTTCCTTTTGGCAGGATGTTTCCTGGTGTCGTACTGGCTCACAGGAACCACTCTAGGATCCTAGAAATGTCTGGGTTGGGAGGGACCTCCAGAGGTCATCTGGTCCAGCCCCCTGCTGAGAGCAGGGACATCCTCAACTAGAGCAGGGTGCTC
>VWZY01000169.1:65048-81350 GCA_013399075.1 Chloroceryle aenea
CCTCTGGATGCGGCCATCCAGCCAATTCCTTGTCCACTGAATGGTCCACCCTTCAAATCCCTATCTCTCCAACTTGGTGAGTAGGATGTTGTGTGGTGTTTATCCTGGTCTTTTATCTCCTCTGGCCTTTTAGTAATCCTTGGAGATGTCTCAGTTCAGAGGCAGGAGAAAGATTGATCCCAGTTTGTGGACAGCTGTATCTGTGTGTGCTATGAATTGTAATGGTACAGTTCTTCTCCATAAAGTCCAGATTTGCCATTTGGTATCCAAAATGAAGGAAGATAATCTACACCTGAAAGGCTTGAATTCTTTGAAGCTTCATCCTGCGAGTACAGAATTTATATTTCTTCTCTAATACTGCAGTTAATCCATAGGAAAAAGTAGATCTCTAAGTTTTCTGTATGTGTTGTGTTTCTTCAAGCTTTTAATTACATCAGAAAGATTGCGAGTCTGTTTTTGGATGAATGGTGACCGCAGTAGGAAGGACTAGACAAAGATGCAAATAGAGATGTAGTTTTGAAAGGTGACTTGCAGAAGAGATTGAAACCCAAAGGCTGGAATGGTGACGAGAAGCCGTTCCTGACTAAACCAACAAAACAGTAATTCAGGTTGCTTTGCATTTGCACAGTGCTGAGGAAAATTACTTTAGGAATTCATATGTTCAAACTAAAAATTGAACACAACAGCGGAAGTCAAACACCTCTTCATCTTAGCTAGGAAAACCTTGGAAATACCTACTGCTTAGAGGTGGTTTAGGCAGGAGCAGGAGGAACAGTTGGCAGACTGTGGTTATAAATAGCACAATAAGTGGAGGAAGGACAACAAGAAGTTATTGTTAAGGCAGTAAAATGTTCTTCTCTTACAAGAGATAAAGATTTGAAGTAGTTGATAACGCTACACAAACTTCCCTACTCAGATATTCTAGTCCTCCTTTGATGCAAAAAACCTCTGGAAAATATCTTCCAACATGTTAGTGAATGGTCAATGAAGCAGATAAATATTTCACTGTATTTCTTTTACCTTTCAGGATTCTTGTCCTGATGCTTTTGAAGATACTGTTTTCTTGATGAGATTTTTTTTTTTTTGGTTGTCCTTTTGCTTAAGGTTAGTAATCTTGATTATAAAAGCAAACAAAGCTTTGCTGATGTCTTTGGTACCCTTGGCCTTAGGTGACAAAAAGGAAATTTTGTCTTGTTTTGGCCTGCTGTCTGGAGAATGATGTGGACACACAGAGCAGCTGAGACACTCTTGGTCTTTTTTCCTAGCCTGGATCTCAAGGCACGTGTATCAGAAGTTCAACTTGAAACCTTGCTGTTCTTTTATGGTCTTTTTTATTTTTTTATTTTTTTTACCTCAAAAATAAATCTTCTGTTGAAAGGTGCAGTGTTTATTTAGGCTTTGCACTGTGGTTTTGGGAGGACATCACTTTTCATACCCACATACAAAACAAATTGACCCTTGGTCTGGATAGATACTGATAAATACTTATAGGCCTAAGTCTAATCCAGGAGCTGGTCCTTTGAACCTTGGAAAGATGACGGGTTTGGCTCTTCACCTACTGAAGATAGCTAATTGGATTGTCTTGGCAGAAATGGGGAAAGCACTGTGCTTTTAACACTTGCATTGATTTCCTCTAGCAAGGGGTCAGGGTATGGCCACTCGGATGGAGTGAGACATGAGAATAACTCTTGTAAGCATTGTAGCTCTGCTGAGGTCCTGGTATCTCCTGAAGTTCCAGCTGGGTGCCCAGACTGTCCCCGGACGATTGAAGTTGTCCTATTACCCCGTGAGTGGCTTTACAGCAATACCTTGTTAGCTAAGGGTACTTTAAGTGCCTCAGTGAAGTTTCCAGCCTCAAGAGAGGGAGATTTCTGTAGCTCACTCAGATTTTGGCAAAGAGCAGCAGCAGCAAATCATCAATTCTGACTAGGAATTAACCTATTCCTTTCACTGTGCAGTTTAATTCAGCTTGCTGTAGTGCTTTCTGTCTGCTGACAACTTGCTAGACACACTTTTATCTTTATTAACAAGCCATTGCACTGTGAAAATTGACTGCAGGCCATTAGCATTTAACAATTGATAATTAGTATTTTAAATAGTCTTATCTCTGTTCAGTTGTTTTAATGATTCATTATTAAATGACAAGTGTTGTTCTTTTAACTGTGATATCAAGTGTGCACATGCACGAGTTGCTTTTATCTAGCCACCTGCATAGCTAAAGGTTGCAATGATTTTTGTTCCCCTTATCTAAAATTGCAAATGTCTGATTTGAAGACAAAACTTTAAATTGTATAGGTGGGCTTTCTGTGGTATGTGTGCTTCCTATCAATTGTTTGTAGACATTAACATTTCTAAGTCTAGATATAGTGAAAGTTTCATAAGCTGTGTGATGGCAAAGAGGATTAAGATATTTTTTTAAGCCTGAAAGACCAAGGTTTTGTGTAATGTCTGTATTTTATCTACTTGTTGCTGTAATACTTTACTCTTTCTTAATATTGTAAGTAACTTAAATTTTTCATTTTGGCTAATTCAGTGTATTTCCAGCATCTGAAACATATTTAAATGGGGCTACTTGGCTTTGGTTTCTTGAAATCTGATACAGTCAGTTAATTTCTGCTTTGCACCTCACCTCACTTTGCTGTTAAGATCTGAATTTGGAAAAAGATATGGAAAATAGGTATGTGAAATATAAATTATAAGTACTTAAGTGATTCAAAGAGTTTTTTAAATAAAATATGTCAGCCCTGTGAATTATCAGGGACAAGCCTTTTTTGAGAAACTCATTTAAAATGCTAAATTGCACACAAGAAATATGCGGGTTTGGTTTTTCCTTGGAATTCTTTGTAGATTGTATTTCTCCCCTCAGCTTTCTCTTTAGAGTACACATTTGAAGTCGAGGGTTGAAAGACATGTGTGTGTTAAATATTCTTTATTTCTCAGAGATGGTATTGGAGTGTCCAGGTAGGATGCTTTTTTATTCTGCTGTCTTCCCTGCAATCTTACTGTGTGCTCCACATGATGTGCTGGTTGCTTAGCAATCGAAGCTACAGACTGCAGCAGGCTGTTGCAATGGTACAGCTCTTTTTCTTCAGCTTTGCCACCATTTTTCTCTGCATTTTTTCTGCAAAAGCTACTTTATTTTCAGTATTCAAGCATGTAGTTCAGAGAATTCAAAATTAGAATTCTGAAATGAACCATCAACTGTACATGTTGATAATTTCTGCTTATTCCCCCATAATGTATCTTGAGGCAATTTGCTTGAGAGAGATTCAAAGGCTTCTCCAGTTGTAGGATTTTTGTGTTTTAAAGCTTGAAGTGAGGAAACTACATTGAAAATGTATATTTATTGAAGCATATATTTGCTACATCTGGTCCTGTTCCCTCCTGCACGTGGCATGTAAGACTTCCAGCAAATGTGTGTCTCTGGTTTATTCGGAGCCCTGTTGAGGGTGCGGGGTTGTCTTCCTCCTCCTGTGCCGTGTGGATTGAGCCGTGTTGGCAGTTGAAGTTTGGCCTCAGCTTGAGCGTGTCTGTCACTCTGTGTCTGGAGGAAGGCTACAGGCTCCTCTGTGTAGTTTTAGAAATTCTGAGATCATCTCGAGGCTGCAGTTTTGTATTTGAATTTTTTTTCCCCCTTAGTAATAAGAATAATGTTTATGGAGGGATTACCTCTTGGTATTTCAGAAGATGCTGTTATGCAGAGTCTTTCACTGATACACAAGAAGTAATTGTGGGTCCATTCCTGTTGGACAAGCCCAGAACTGTCTTGTCTTTTTTTTTAAACAAAAAAAAAAATCCAAAACAACCAAAAGCCACACTCAAGAAAACCCACAAAAAAACCCACCTCAACCAAACAAAACACCAAACAAACAAACAAAAAAAACACAAAAACAAAAACCCCTAAACCCCAGAGTCATTTCCAGTCATCATTGAAAGAAGAGACGTAATACTTAGCAGGTAATGAACCAGCCTCTTTTTTTTGTACACTTCAGCTTCCCATGTGCTGACTACTGCTGTGGTAATACACCTATTCCATTTTCCTTTGAATAAACAGAGTGTTTAAGGCCTCAGAATAATTTGTGTTGTTTCATGGGTATGCCAAAGGAGATTTAATATTTGAGGAGTTGCCCTTTTGACTTCCACAGCTCATTTGAAAGTAGCAGGACTTTTTCTTCCCATTTAAGAGAAAATTAAATTTTCTGCCATGAAGTTGTTATTCCCACTTGCAGGCTCCCCAAGTAAACAAAACAGATGTGCCTATTTGAACATATGTTCAAACAATTTCAGTTTTCTTTAAGTGCAGAAGTCACATGAAGTAACCAACACTATGAATTTGTCTGATCTTCTAAGGAGATTGAGTGTTTTTCTTGTAAAAAGTTTATCTGATTCTACAGCTCTTTTCCTAGTGCTCCAGTGTTAGATGCAGAGCTCTTCCATTTTTGAGACAAGCAATTCTATTCCTTAAATGGTGGGAGAATTGTGAGAAGACTGATTGATAAACATACCAGTTTTTCAAGGATGTTTTCAAGTCTTCCAAAGACTTGCTGTGGCGTTGTCTACCCACCCCTGTTAAAAAATAAACAGTACTTTCAGTATTTCTTTGTCAAAATAAATACTTTCTTGTCTACATATATTAATGAAATTTAAAGAACTTGGGAATGACCGTGTCTGATTTGCAGTACAGGGAGGCAATAAACTCCAACTTTTAATCCTAAAGGACCTGATAGTTTAAGACCAACCTGTTGCCATTGTTGCAGTTGTTCTGTCTGTTTCTAAGCTCTATGGATTGTTGCCAGCGTTTTTTCAAATATTCTTGTTGGTTGATTTCTCCTCCTGTACTGCTTTGCTTGAAGATTCTGTAAAATGCAAATGTAGAGCATTTCAATATATAAAGGAAAGGTTATGATGAGCCTCTTGTGAGCTCTTGTTCACGTGGAGCGACTATGAATTGAGAATGTAAAGGGCTGGGGAAATTTGGTGATGTAGAACAACCCTAAGTCCTTTATTAAACAAAAAAACCCCCAACTTTCTGCTGTCTTTGGTTGCTATTTCATCACTTTTTCACATGGAAATGTGTAACCCTTGCATAACACAATTTTACTATGTTAAGCTGTTTTGCTTTATAGTAAATTGTGCTTTGATTGCATTTGATTAGTGAAAGATATATTTAGAAAGACTTTGCTGCTGGGTAATGCCATTTCCATCAAAAACAGTCTGTAAAAGCCCAAGAAGGCTGGTTTAGGGGGGATATTGGGAACAGGATGGGAAGACTGAGTCTTAGAAAAACTCTTATTTGGCTCCATTCCTTGTGTACTTACAACTGGCTTTAGGCTGTACGGGTTAGGTACTTGGCAACTGTGCCCATTATCAGTAAGGAGATAGGAAGTTTTTCAAAGCCTGGTGTACTTGGTTTTAACTTTCAAGTACAAACAATGCTCACAACACCCGCTGGAGCTGAGCAAGCTGTCGGAGCTGGGTGGGGTTTCAGCCCTGCTCTGCTGCCAGTGGTGCTTTGGTTTGGGATTCCCACCTCTGTCCCCTTCTGTGCGCACCAAGGGGAGGCTCTGGGTGCTTGCTTGGCTTCTTGGATTTTCCTTTCTGAAGACAGATTTTTCTCTCAAAACGAGGAAACTGAGCACCCTCCTTCCTGGGTTAGGAATAATCATTCTTGAACACCCCATAAAATAGATATGCCCCAGAATTAGTTCTCAGGTTGCCATTAACACTGAAGAATATGGGGAGGGAAGAACTGACTTGGAATTGCATTTTGATTTGTTAGTTTGTGAGTTTTGTCCTGATGTCTTGTAATTTCTAGTTCTTACAGTTACTATGTCTAAGTTGGAGACATCAAACAGGAATTCTTCTTTTTTAATCTGATGTTCATAGCGTGGGTTTTAAAAATTAAACGCCCCCCAATTTGTAAAAGACGTTGAAACATTGAAACATGATTTCTTTATACCTGTGTATTTTCAAAGAAATTTCTGCTGAATTACATACGTGTAATAAACATGTAAACCTGTTCTTACATCACAAGGCTGGGAAGTTGACACTGACAGCTCATTTTTGATGCTTGATTACACGCTAAGAGCTTTGCTTCTATCTTGTAAGTAGTGTAACTAAGACTTCTGAACTCCACAGATAAGCCTTAGCACCTGAGTTTTGAGTTCTGCACTATTAAAAATGGTTTATTAAAGTGTACGTGCATTCTAATAGCACATGGGGTAATGTTATGTCTCTTTTAAATTGTTATGAATGAAACCCAGCAGGATGTGCTGTGGGACTCACCTTGAAGTCAGCAGCCAAATTTCTGTTGCTGAAAGACTATTGGATGTGGTACAAAGGTCAAAGTGTTTCCTTTGCCCTGTTAAAAATATCTTAAGAAGGACTGTTTGCTTTATTTATTTATAGGGGTGCATATTTTGCTAACAATCTTGAGGTGGTGAAGAAGAAAGGACACTCCTCCCTTAGGAGAGAAAGCAGAACTTGTATGCTGCTCCATACAGATGGGCTGTGTGGATTAGCTCAGAACCCCAGATGATAAACCTACCAAATAACTACTGTACACCACTCTCTCTCCTTCCTAGGAGAGATGACTTTGCTTCAAAATGCTGTGACTTCTTAGTGAATCTTCCAACTGCATTGCTCAGAGCTCTTGCCAGGGCAAACCTAACTTGAAGTCAGCCTTTGGCTGCGGTTGTCTTCAGCAACAACCAGCCTGCGGGCAACACCTCCAGTACTGTAGCACAAGGGAGTCTCAAAAAGCATCCACTCGGCTGGCTTCAGGAAAGTGGATGGTGCATGGACTATACTTTTTAGCATTGCATGTCAAATTTGCTGTAAGTCAGCGTTGCTTTTTGTGACCTTTTATAGAGTTTAAGAATTTATTTGGTCAGGAATATTTATTTGGAGCAGAAGTGACTGGAAAACTCTGGATCACAGCACTGCGTGTAGAGAAATTCATTGTGATTTTTGTGTTTTGGCTTTGAAACAGCAATGTTTTGTTGCAATTGTTTGGCTGACTCCATTGGAAATTAATTTGTTGTCTTGCTTTACTTGGAAAAGCATACTAAAAGCTTATGCTGCTTCCTCTTGGAAAATAGTAGTGGGTTACAAAATTAGCACATTAATGCCAATTATGACTATAATATCATCCCAGGGGGAATTTCTCCTTTTTAGGCAAGTGAATGCATATGTGGTGAGAATACTTCAGCCACTCTGGGAACACAAACTTCTGTATAGCTGACAAAGCAAAGCAGCAAAGTTTGGCTGCAGAATCTCAAAATCAACAGTTGTTCCTAGGGAGGCAAATGTTGTAGTTTCTTTCTGTACCGAGTTTTATCAGTGAAGCAATAAAGATTAAATGTTTTCAGCCTTTGCAATCCTTAGGGGGTCTAACTTTGGCTCTACATTTTATTTTGTTGGCATAGGTTGCTGGATTCATTTCTTTCTTCCTCCTCTTTTTACTCCCTTTTCTAAATTGCACTGCTTGGGCTCCTGCTCCGCTCTGTGCGGTAGGTCACTGTGCAGGGAAAGAGGAAGCCTGTGTTCTTCAGAGGCTTTACTGTTGCCTTAGAAAATTTCATAATGGATTTTCCTGATTTAAATATTTCCTAACAAAAAAAAAAAAAAAAAGAAAAAAAAGAGAAAAGGCCAAGGATTGTGTTCTGTGTTTCGTCCGTGTTGTTTCTGCCTTTCAAAAGCCAACTTTGAAAAGCCAGCAGTTAGTTAATAGATTTGGCATAGAAAGCTGAGTATGGTGGAGGCTGGCAGAAGCAATTCCCAGTCAGCTTGTGTACCGTACTAGAGGAGGAATATGGTGCCCTGGGCAATGGCAGACTGGCTCTGCGCCACGCTCCCTTCTCCACTTTTCTTGGAACTGCTCCTTTGAAGATCTAATTATACGGTGCCAGGAGACTCTGCAGATAAGCTCGGCAGTAACTCCCACTGTTGTTGCACCGGATTTTGGTTTATTTGGGGTGCAAAATCTACGTGCAAACACTAGATTGTGTCAGTGTTAGCCGCAAGTTTTGGCTACCAGCCAGAAGATACAGTATGTTTTAGTGTGGCAGTTTCTAAACCGCTAATTCCGGTCGAGACTTATCTGTGTTTTCCAAAAACATTTACTCACTTGATTGCCCTTGTCGGCTGCATCTTTAAAGTCGCTGCTGTGTGAGGTCTGCTGCCTAACTTCTTACACCCTGTTGTAGACTACCCAAGGAAAATGTCTTTCCAGATACTGAAATAAAATGATTTGACCAGTCCAAAATAATGGAGTGGAATTTGCAGGAGGAGGGGCTAGGAAGAGGGTGACTCTGGAGAATTATTTTTGGGGGGTTTTTTTTTGACTATATTGCCACTGATGACTGTCTTGAAATTTTGTGATTGGATCAATTGCAGAAATTAGAAGGTCTCTTTAGAAGGGTTCAGAGTAGCTGCAAATACAAGACACTGCTGCTAAGATCCTTTGACAAACGACATGCCTTCCTGACAGTGCTTTAAAGCATGACTATGTTTACTGTTAACTGTTTGGATTGAAACAATATTTTTTTGCAACTGTATGTATTTTAAAGCCACTATATAGAAATTAAGTTATTAAAAAGTGCTTTTGAGCGAAACTTGTCAATTTACTTTGAGTCTTTGCTGCTTTTTTCTGCTTTATTAGATAAACAGGTGATAGCTGTAATAACGAATAATGGAGGTGAGGGGATAATTTTATGTACAGACTGTTCTCATAGGTCAGATTTGCCACCACAAAGACCAGCACTAGTCTCCTGATGAGTAAAGTGGATGAAGGGATAAGATAAGAGTAGTTGTGTTGATGAATGAGGTGATGCAGAGATGCGATCAGCCAGGGATAATGGGAATGTTGGACCAGTGGCAGCAGGCAAATGGCAGAAATTCCAGGTGTTGAGGTGGTGACTCCAGAGGGAAAGCTGTGCCACGGGGAAATAAATGGGGAAGGAGCAGCTGCAGCTGCAGACAGCAGTACCCCCTCTGCCATGACCCAGCAATTAAGGCAAGGCAAGAAAATGTGTAGTAGGCTGAGATGTGAGACAAGAGATGGAAAGACCAGTTGGCTATGACTGTGATATTGGTGACTAGTGTGCACGGTGACAGGAGTGGTCAAGTGAAGAGGAGTCAGGTGTGCAGGCACTAGTAGCTGCAGTTAGAATTGTGAGGGTGTGAGGAGGGTGAAATAAATGGGTAAACCGAGTGTAGCTTAACGTAAACTGTTTATTCCCTTTCATTTGGATGAGTTTTAAGTGGGGATGCAGTAACAGGTAGTTACAGAAGAAAGTAACCGCAGTAAGTTAGCTTCTTAATCTGATGCTTCAAGGAGGGAAAGGAAAAAGGGGTAGGAAGAGAATGGGAGTAATACGGGTTAAAAAAGAGTATCTATGGGAGGGAGGGAGGGAGGGAGGGAAAACTGAGGTGATGAGTTCTGACACGGGAATGAGAAAAGACAGTGCAAATTTAAGTTGTGTACACACAGGGAGAAGAACAAGATGAGGAGGAGTGCTATGTAGTACACGTTTGGAAAGTGAGAGACGGGAAGTCTAGACAAGGAAGTATGTTGCAGGCCTAAAATTAACCAAAGTTAAAAAGACAAGAATATTTCTGTGACAGTGATTTAAGTTCTCGGAAGAAGAGAGAGGAAGAAACTTCGGGTTTCAGAAGTTGCCTTGGGTGTGTCTGAGCTGAAATTCGGGAGGGCAGCAAAGCATCTTCCCTTCTCTGGTCTGTGTGACAAGCAGAGACTTTTCTTTATCATGCCATCTGTTTTTTCTTATTAGTTTTCTGATAATTAGGAAAAGAGCAATGTTGATTTTGGATTTTTTAAAATAAATTCCATAATTTTGAACTGTAATTTGTTTGAAGAGTTTGTGTTTGCTAATGTAGGTAGCGTTTTGGCTCTGACTTGCCTCTCCCTTTACAAGAGACAAAGGGTTTGGCATATTTAGCTTAGTGAACGCAGCTCAGGGAGGGTTTGGTTTTTCTCTAAGATTGTGTTGGGCAGAACTGCATAACCTATGGGATGGGGATTGCTCAAGACCAAATGGTTGCAAACTGGCTCCAAATGAATGTAACTGGAAACGAGAAGTATGGTTTTGTGGTGTATTGGGTTGGTTTGTATTGTATGACAAGTATTTGAACTGAGAATGACAAGTATTCTTCAAACTTACATTCTGGTGTGTTACTGAATGATAGTAGTAAACAGTGTTACACTTCTGATTGATGAGCTAAGAAGTCCAATGTTAACGGTAGTGTTTTGGCAAATGTAACCACCTCAGCACAAATGTATTGCCAAGAAAAATTTCTTCTGTGCTGCGGGAAGTGACTATGCAATTTCAATACCATACCAGTAAAATGGGCATTATTCAGCTCTTGCATTACATTTTAAACCATGTGCTTGTGGAAGTGCATGGAGAGGTGCACGTGCCGTGTATATGTAGTAACGTGTGTTCTTTTCCTGAATTTCCCCAGGTATATGTGGAATTTGATGACCTTGAATGGGAAAAGCGAGAATGGGTTAAAGTTTATGAAGATTTTGCAACCTTCTTGGTGGAGTACCAGCTGGTCTGGGCAAAAAGAAAGGACCCAAGCCAGACTCAGGGATCAAAGATCAAACAAATTCAATGGCCCGCATTGGTAAGATACTTGAGCAATTGCTTTTACTAAACTATTTTAATCTCTTTAATTCTATCCTTAGGAAACAGTCTAGGTTACTGAAGTGGTGGTGGAAAGTGGTGAGCGTGGAGGGGGAGAAGGATAAGAAAATACTAATAAATGTTTGTGTTGAAAAGGTGGGAGTGATTGATAAGCAACTCATTTTCCTTTTTGAATCAACTTAGAGCCCTGCAAAGCTAGGCTGTGAGTGACATTATGGAACTAACGGTGCTTTACGTGCAGCATTTTACAAATACCAGCTTACCAGCATCAAATCTTACTGCTTTGCGAAGGATTGAAGCGAAGGTGAAAAAGAAATCCTTAAGCTCCCACCTTCTTTGTGGGAGCTGAGTGCATCTCGAATTCAGGACAGAGTTCAGAAAGATGAGAAAACTTAGCAAAGATCAATAAAGTGATAATTGCTTGCCTGGTTTATGAGATGAGACTTGTGACTCTTGTTCTTTCTGGCTCGACGCCCGAGCATTAAAGCTGCTGAGAGAAATGCTAGGAGATTGTGTCTGGTTTTCACGTGCCTTCTTCTCCAAAGAAACTAGCAGTCCAAGTCTTGAGAAGAGCCAAGCAGGAGATTTCAGGAACCTGCAGTGTTGGATGGTTTTGCCTTGTGGAGAGTTGGGGAAGGTTTCTCACACGCCAGCAGGTGAAAGGAAGCTCCGATAAATTTGACAAAATGGTGAAGAAGTCTTAGATATATTTGTTATTAAGCTTAGTATCTGTAACTGCAGCCTCTGGGTTTTAGAAATTTGTGGTTGTAACATCTTTAGATGCTAGTATGGTTTTTGTTTAGTTGCTTTTTTTCTTCCACTGGACTTTGTGTGTTTCATTTACATACTCCCTTTGTATTTTCATCTCTGAGCAGTTGATGGACTTTCAGAAATGCTGTTGCATTATGATTTTTCTGGACCTGTGGCTGGAACAGTCATGCTGAAGGTCATGAAGCAGGCTGTTCAAGAAAGCTTAGTGGTGGAGGAGCTGCAGAGTTTAGGATGGCCTTACCCCATCTTGGGTTGATATTCCTACTGGACTCGCCTTGTATGTTTGTGCTGATGTGCTTGAGTAAACCAGCTGAACTTTCTGGAGGTACAGGCTGTTTCTTGTATTTGCTTGTACAAGCAAATTTCCTGTTTAATGTGAGTGTATACTTAAGTCTTAAAAATTTTTATTTCTAGCTTGTATCATTTGTTCTTTGAAGCAACCCATCTCTCCTTGACTGAGACAGGTACTTTAAAAATCTCTTTGCAATCTCCCAGCTCAGGGCTTTTTTTAAATTTTTTTTAGTCCACCTTAACAATTTTTTAACGTGTGTTTTCATGTTGATGTTTTTGAGGAGAAAGGTTTGCACAAGATCCACTTCCCATTTTTACAATTACAAAATTGGTACAGCCCAAAGCGGGGTTCCGGTGGCTTTTTGTGTCCCAGTTTCCAGATGCTGGAGATGAGTTCTCATCCATTTGCACTTGGCCTGGCTGCAGATGGCACAGCAAGTGTTTTCCCAGTCAAACCCTCGGAAAAGCTGTATTTGAAGGGAAGCACAGATGCAGGATGTTAACTGTAGTCAGAACAGGTTCCTTCTGTAGAGACCACCCAAACTTCTGCTCCGTATCTATAGCTGCACTGAGCATGCCAGGGCTTGGGGAACAAGGAGGGTGCTCAAAATACCCATAATGGGATTTGTTTCCAGACTATCTGTATGCTCTGAGGTAGTGGATGATCTCTATCAAGGTTGGTTTGTCTTGGTTTGGTGGTTGTTTGGTGTGTGGTGGGTTTTTTTGTGGTGTTTTTTTTTGTCTTTTTGTCAAAACTAGACAAAAATGGGAAGGCAATACGAAACATGGTAAATTTTTGCTGTAGATATTAAAGTCTCAATCTTTCCCAGGCACGAGAAATACATGGAGAGAAGTCCTTAGTGTGCTTGACTATCTTGTCTTCAAATTAAATACCAAAATAAGAGTTTTTGGCACAACTTTATTTTGGATACTGACATAAACAACAAAGCAGTATTTTAGTATATTTTATGTTGTAGTTCTACAGGATCTTTGCTTTTAGTGGAGTGAATGGAAAGTGCTTGGGTTTTTTAAATGGTTATCACCTTTTCTTCTCCTCTTTGATCAATGTGGTCTATATTTACTGTATGGTATTCAAACCTAATCAGAAGACAAGGCTGCTAATTTTCTATGGGGCTTTCTATGGACACTCATCAGTCTAGTGTTTTGGTACTTAACAGTTATTTATTACTCAATTCTGCGGTGCAGTGTAATTGCCAGAATGCAAGTTGGTCACTAAGTTTTGCTGGTTTTAAATGCCTGAATACCTAAGGTGTAGCTGCTATTAAAAGCACAACATCCATTGACCTTGTGTAGCTATGCTTTTAAGATTTGAGGCTCTTATTTCAGGTGCTGAGAAGGTGAGGAAATGAGAAGTACAACCTCTTTCTCCTGGTTTAGAAACTCGGTAACAGAGGAGGAATAGATTATCCCCTGAATTCAGTTTCTCTCATTATGAGATTATCTTCCCTTTTAGTTCCTGCCTAATTCATGCTGAAGGTGAAAAGTTGACTGTAAATGAGCCTGGAGTGTCCTGCTGGCAGCAACATGCTTCA
This sequence comes from Chloroceryle aenea, assembly GCA_013399075.1. Lineage (NCBI taxonomy): Eukaryota > Metazoa > Chordata > Aves > Coraciiformes > Cerylidae > Chloroceryle > Chloroceryle aenea. The sequence goes on from VWZY01000169.1 coordinate 78,334, forward strand.
TCATATTGGAGCCACTCTGCTGATGTTGAGTAGATAAATAAACAGATACCTGTTTCTGGGCCACTGTGCAAGTCTGTGAGAGAGGAAGTGTAGTGCCTCAGCTTGTCCATGCTGTAATCAAATGCTTTGTGATTATTTTTGGAAGCATGGAGAACTTCTTGTCTTCCTAGATGATGATGTGATTGGAAATCACCCTGCGTGTGGGGCATTACAGCATGGAAGAAAAGCCTATGAAGAAGCATAAGGAAAGGGTAATGGTGATGAGTGATGTCAGCATAAGTGCAGCCTAGATGTTAGGGAAGAGAGTGTTTTGGGAAGCAGCACTTGTTCATTACCTCAAGTAATAGAGATTTTTACGGATGACAATACAGAAAAAAACCTTCCTGGCCAAAAGGGTAGCACAGAAAAAAGTCTTAAGTATGTTTTTGAGACTTGTAAACTGTAGGTAGTGGCAGTGAGTGGCATACCTCTCCCTGTTAAAGGATTAAGGGAAGAAGCCTAGATAAGATGTTGAAATTGAAGACATCAGCTTAGCTCAGTAAACAAGAGAGAGGGGTGTCTCAAAGATACAGAAAGAGGGGAGTGTGGGCATAAAAAGATAGGCATGGGGAATTACCAGTACTCCAACAATGAGGAAAAAGTCCTTTTTTTTTTTTTTTCTACTATAGATCTCATTCATTGGGAAACAGCTTTGAAGCAGTTGAGATGACGGATAAAAATGTTTAATCTCTAGGTGAATACTAGCTGTATGTTAGGGGGAGTGAATTAATATCCCCAGTGTAGAAATAGTTCAGGTACTAGGATGTGAGAGATCAGTGACAAAATCGTGCCTGTCATGCAGGTTAGTCTGAAGCCTTAGGAATATGATGGCATCCCTTTAGCAGCCAAGAAGGGAGATGGGAGAAAGAGTGTGGGCAGGGTGACAAATTGGAGCCAAAGTTTTAATGTGGACAGAACAGAATAGTTCTGTGAATTGTCAGTTTGAATTTGATTATGATCTCTCTAATTGCATTTTAAAATATCTAGGAAGAAAATGTAGAAGGAGAAAAATAGAGGACTAAGGACAGTACCTACTCGAAATATTTCAGAGATGAATAGAATAATGTGGAAGAAAAGGTTAAGGTGATAGATGAACTAGGAGAAGACACCATGGTAGAAACTTAGTAGTTCACTATCAGCATCACCTTTCTATGTTTAAGGCATAGCAGGGTGCAGACCTTTTCTTAATTTGTTTGGGGAGAAGGTTTTGAAAACTTCACTAATGTGCTGAAGGGAAAATTTGTTATCAAAGGTCTACAGATAGAAATAGAATTTTAACAGGTATTTTAAGGGGCATGTTCCATCATCTTGGGGAAAGTTTTTTTTTTAAAAAAAGCAGGAGTGTAATTGTAAATGTAATTAAGATTAAAGGAGTTGAAGATGGCTAGATTATGTACTTTCAGGAAAAGCACCTAGAATAGAAGATGTTAGAATGAAAGGATTGGATTTGGAGATGAGGAAAAGTGAATGCGTTGAGTGGGAGAGCACGAGGAACTTCTGCACTTGCAACAGGAAAGGAAGATACTATTGTAGAGAGGGGAAGGAAAAGTATTATCTTTATTTTGCCTTTTCCTTTTAGAAAAAACTGACAGTTTTGTGCAGGGTAGATGTCTAAGGAGGAAACAGTTTGACTCAGTCCAGTATGATGCAAAATAGGACTGGGGGATGGCACCTTTAGCTGGCAGGGCAGACCTGGGTGCCTGGGTAGGTTACGTCCAGGCACGAGTGACGTTGGGTTTCATGTGGTGTTCTGGGTATGGCTTGTTGTGTTAAGTATGTGTTCCCAGTGATATCTATAAATAAAACAGCACTGCTTGTGAATTCAGGATGAATTCATATATAATAAATGAGAAGAATCCATACTAATTCTCTGCTGCTTTGACTATGGAGACAGTGCTTCATTAGCTTTACAGTACTTGCCTTGTAAAACCAACACATTTGCCTTATGGTTTCAACTAACTGGTCTGCAGTAACTGTATCACTCCCAATTTTGGTGCTGGTGTGCAGCAAAAAAAGAGACTCTACTGCACCTGTATATTTTTGAAGAGTATGTGTGTAAAACCTAATATGTTTAATGGAGAGATCTTGAATATGCTTTTCTCCAAAGATAGCATAACTGCAGGAGCAACTCAGTCTCCCCCTACAGACAGTTAAAAAAAAAAAAAAGTCTATTCACCTGTCTTTCTTTTTTACTGGAAGAATTTAAATCATTGCTAAAGCAGTGGCTCTAGAGCAGTCTTTCCTGGGACTCTTGTCTAGGACTCTGCAAGAGTCTAGAGCTTTAGCCAGGATTATAACAAAAGCAGGGTTAGAGTGGGTCTGCGTTGGCAAGGATTAACTCTTCCACTGTGAGAATCTGGAGATGTTTTGCAGTGGATGGTGGCACTGGCACCTCTGAGACTGTGGGCCTTCAGTCTGACCATCTTGTTAATGAGGAGGTCGCCTTGCAGAAGAATGAGGTGAAGTGTGTTCTGGGTGGCAGTGGATGTATTTGTTCTGGTTGGATGTGAACGAGTTCATAGGTTCATGTGCTGACTGCGTGTTAGTGTACTTGGTGGTGAAGTGTAAAGGCAGACGTTCATGGATAAGTGGAGGATAGACTTGTCCTGACCTCACGTAGCCTTTTCCCCCCTCTCCCTCCCTGCCCTTCTAGCCCAGCTGTCAATTGCAGAATCCTTTTGCTTGACCTCATTTTCACAGAATTGTCATGGTTGGGAAAAAAACTCCAAGATCTATTCACCACCACCAACAAAAAAACCCCTTCAAACAACAAAACAACAACAGAAAACCCCAAAACACCACCAAACAAACAAAAAAACCCTCACAAACAAATGAACCACAAAACCCCCACCTCACTAGGTGCATATCCTAGGGCATATCCTGAAGTGCCTCATCTACATGTTTTTTGAATACTTCCCTGGGCAGCCCAGTCCAGTTCCTGACTATTCTTTTAGTCACGAAATTCTTCCCAATATCTA
>VWZY01000169.1:82165-121575 GCA_013399075.1 Chloroceryle aenea
GGGCAGGATCCCTTCCCTTCTCCTGCTGCTCACACCGTTTCTGATCCAGGCCAGGGTGCTGTTGGCCTTCTTGGCCACCTGGCCACACTGCTGGCTCATGTTCAGCCCAGTGTGGACCGGCACCCTCAGGTCCCTTTCCACCAGGCACCTCTCCAGCCACTCACCCCCAAGCCTGGGGGTTGCCTGGGGTTGCTGTGATCGAAATGGAGGACCTGGCCCTTGGCCTTGTACTTCATACGATTAGCCTGGGCCCATTGATTCAACCTGGCCAGATCCCTCTGCAGAGCCTGCCTGCCCTCAAGCATTTTGCTTCATCTGGCTCGATTGTGTTGGATTCTAAAGCAAATACTTACAAAGTGCCAGTTTATTGGCATTTCTGTCACAGTCCAAGTGTGCAGATTGAACAACAAGCTCCTATAAAGCTTCCAGGGATCCTTGAGACAAAATTCTTTGGTTTTGGCATCGTGATGGAAAGTAGAATGGGTCCCTTGTTCATTTCTGTTTATACTATGATGCATTACCACTTTTCTACTCTCTCATGGATTTGTTTTGTTCCTGGTCTTGATGGTCTGATTTTAGCTTTTTTATCTTGGTCCCATGGATCAAACCGATCCCTGTCAAGGTCAGGATTTTGTGTAGATGCTGCTAACGTTCCCCCTTCGTGTTCAGTTACCTCACTGCAGCCTGTTCTCCCTCTGCACAATGAAAAATAGAGCTATACACTGCCAGATACAGAGATTAAACCCTCAGCAGACACTTAAAATACTCTAGCAGTAAAAAGAAGCTCACAAAGGATTACTGTGCATATAGAAAGCAAGGCAGGGAGAAAACTCCGTCTCCCGAGTCCTAAAATAAGTAAAAACTTGGAGGATATTTCAAATTTGAGGGGAGGAAGTGCTGTAGCTTCCAGAGCAAACAATCAAAAACTAATAGTGGATATTTTCAGCTTCTCCATTCCCTGCATCAGAATTCTAGTGCTTGTATACCTTGCTCATCTGGGGTAAAGATGAGTTATACACAACAGGGGAGAAAATGCTTGGAAACTGTCAGCTTCTTGGAAAAGATTTAAGACACTTGAGAGCTCGGGGAAGAGAAAATTTAAGTAACTGACTCAGCAGAGCAGAGATGACCTGATTTTTGCTGCATTGTGAAAGACAGTAACATGCAGAAACAGCACTTGGAGGTGGTTCAAAGATTACTTTGCTGGAGAGTAGGTTCCTGTAATATTCCCACAGAACATAAACGTCTCGGGCAGTACCACAGCCCGCCTGTGTACTTTGGCACGTGGGGTTTTTTCAACTACTGCTTACTGGGAGCTGCTGCTCTCCACACAGATGGCTAAGCAGGGGGCATTACCTTCCCAGGACGTGCTCCAGATGAACAGCAGTAAACTGAAATCAGCCTCCCCAGACGCTCCGTTGTGAAATACGGGGGGTGTCTTGTGGCTTCCCACTGTGGAAAGGAGTGAGGGAGTGGAAAGCCTCACCACAGTGCTGACCTGTGCATGGTACTTTCTGTGGGCTTTATGCTCCTGCGTTGTTTCAAAGGTTTCTCTCTCAAGGTGTTTACTAATAGCAAGCTTGTATTTCATTCCTGTGTTTTGTTGTTTTTTTTTTTTTACTTTTAAACTCCTTTTTATTTGAAAGGATTTATTTTGTCAAAGCATGCTTCCGTGTATAAAAACCATAAAATATTGTAGTTAAATGCTAAGAATTGGTTTAAACGTTGAATTCATTTACTGGAGTGCTAGAATTCCATACAAAATAGAGTATTTTCTGGATTTTAGCCTTAAAATAACAGCAAGCACAAGTAATTTTGATCATTTGCATGTAGGAGTTGCCATTTTGGCAGCCCCTTTACAGAAACCTGCTTTAGTTTGTCACAGAATCCCGGAGATCTCTGTACTTAAGTTTTTTCCTGCTGGTGAAGCACTTCTCCTTGTTGTCCAAGGATTACCCAAATGAGTAATTAATTGTTGTTCAGTGTCCTCCAGCTGCAGCAGTAGGTAGTACTCCCAGCTGAGCATGCCCCTCTCATCCGCAAGGGCAGGCAGCAGTGGAATGCTGGTAATGATTTGTGTTTCTGGAAAAGAGACAGGTAAGGCTGCTCCAGGTTCTCTAGTCAGGCTATGCAGTCGAAGCAGTGTGGCCCCAGCCACAGGGAGCTTGGTGCAGGGCACCTGCCTGGTTTTACAGCTGGTGCTGAAGCCTCTCTTGGTTTAGGACACAGTTACACTTGTGCTGGTACCCCAGTCAGCTAGGTCCAAGTTAGTGTAGGTAGAGCATTCATGCTCACAGCTTCAGTGTTGACATATCCACAGCTTCGTGTATAAACTCAGAGCTACGCTGGGTCCTCTGGAATTCACTGGGAAGTCCTAAGTCTTTTGATTGATTGATTGATTGAATAGCATTTATGAGAAAAAAATTTCCATTTATGCAGAAGAAAACAAATTGCTTTTTAGCTCTCTAGCTCATCTGAACTTCAATTAACTAGAAGGATCAGCTCAGCTTTGGAGATAGTGGTGAGCAGAATATAGGCATGTGGATCCAGCTGGTTATTTCAGCACAGTATTTTGGAAGTTCAGCCTCCAGAGCTTGGGCTCTGGGAGAATTGCTGAATGCCTGCAGTGCCTTTTGTGTATTTCCAGCGGCCTGGTCACTCACCAGCTATTTGTTGCTATGGTATAAATGATCACTTACCCCCACATATATAAAATGTTTATGTATTCATTGGTCTGTGTCTATAGAGATAGACACACAACTATAATATTTGTATATATTACAAAACATTTTAAAAAATCAATTTCCCTGAGCTATACCTGTTGAGAGGGTGTACACCGAGGGAGAGATGTCAGCATGGTGCTTGTCCTCCATCCGAATGGTGGCTGTCCAGAACGAGGAAAGCTGTGCCAGAAGACTTGCATCCAAGCAACTGCTCAGTGTTTTTCTTGTGATGGTGAGAGGAGCAGCTGGGCTTTACACCTGTCAAATCCACTTGGCAGCTCATTTTGAAAGCCACCCACTGTTAAAATCTCCACTGCTGCTTCTGTGCATTAATGACTTCTCAGCTGTGCAGTATTGAAGCACTGCTCTCTTCATGCTGACTTGATAAGATGAGTTATGGAAGGCAAAATTAGAGGGTTTTTTATTTGAGTTTCTTGTTCTCCTTCACCAGAATTCCAGCAGCTGCTTCTGGATTTCACTGTGAATCCCAGGATGAGCTCTGTGAAGTTTCAATATCCACCTTACATATACAGCAGCACAAGAGAACCCACTCAAGATGCAAAGCAGCTTTTCTAAAGCAGTATTTTGGTAGCTTACATGTTACTGTTTGGATGCATATGGCCTTTCCTGAATAGAGTCTGTTCTCCTACAGCTGAGACATGGAAGCCTCAGGTGAAATTGTCTCAAAGAACTCAAAATGTTGCAGTCGGGGCCAAACATGCTGCATTGTGCTGAGTTAGGGTCAAAGTTCTGCATTTTGTGAAGTGCTGAGAATCTGAAGGAGTATTTTTATCACGGTATTAAGAAAGAGTATATTGCAGCTCAAGCTGAATTTTGGTCATTGGCATAGAAACAAGGCAACTCTTGCTCCTAAGATCTCTCTTTCTACAGAGTGACTCCACTGAGTGTTTTTGTTACGTCACAATTGTATCATGGGATTTGAGCCTCTTAGTCTACCACAGAGCTGGTGCCCCTGGAACAATATTCTCTTGATTTGGGGGATTTTCTTTCAGTGCCTTTTTTTTTTTTCTTTTTTTTACAGTAGTAGTAGCAGAGGTCCTATCACTGGCTATGATCTTCCATGTTTCTGAGTAAGCAAAATAAATTATGGTGGGAGATCTTGTGTTGCTAGAGTCAAAAAGAGAATTGAAAACGTGGATTAGGGACACAGAGGAAGACTTCTTAGACCTTTGAGCCCTTGTGGGGTGGAGAAGGATTTTAATATTTGAGATAAGATACTGAAAAAAGGATAATTTCTTCATCTCATGGGGTGAATGTAGTGCCACTGGTTAGGCCATTAGGGGAAGGAGGTTGTCTCTTTTATATGGTTTTGGGTTTTTTGGGGGGGTTTCTTTTTTTGACAGAGCCTGAAAATGTATCATCTTGTGCAGCCCAGAACTGGAGCTCAGTAGTGCTATGGTAGCAGTTCTTAAATGAGCTTCTCCATTGCAAACAGGTTAAAACCAAACCAAAACCTGAACTGTCTTTACACTCAATTGAGCGGATGTGCTTTCACACTGAGTTAACCAATTTCTAACAGATGCTGAAAGGGACAGTGCTGCTGCCTCTCCTTTTTGGTATTTTGGCTTAAAAGCTCCCTCAAGTTCAGTTAGATTTGCAAGTTACATCCCCTATGGTGTGTCCACCCACCATAACACACAAGTATTCTGTGTTCCAGTTTCCACTGGGCTCTTGTCAGCTCAGCAGGGATGTGTATGGAAATGCAGTGCTGTTGGGTATGACTGGTGTTTAGTCTGTGTGCTTGAATAGTGCTGATCACTTCTGGTTTATTATATATTTCTATTTCATCTGTGTTCTCAGGGCTCTGCATTTGAAAAAAAGAGTTTTAAATGAGATCTTGGGTTACCATTACAGAAACTTCTGCTGCTGGCAGATTTTTCAGGCCTTCAGTTACACTGAAACAGCCTAAATGAAGTACTTGGAGGAAAAGGTTTTCTTTTTTTTCTTGAAGTGATAAAGCGTAATAAGTGGGCTCTGCAGGTTACATTTATCATGACAAATTTGTTTTCATATATGGGAGATTTTTTTGAGGATCACGAGAAACAATTTCCACAGCAACCTCATTTACCTCTTCAGTTCTAGCGCTGATTTGTTGTACATCTAGTATGTTTTTGCTTTTCAACTGTTATCTTCACTTCTGAAGAGAAAATGGAATGTAGAAAAGTAGTTGAAGAACAACCTGTCAGCCTCGGGTGTTAACCTGCATAAGGAGGCTAGCTTGGACAGAATCTGTAGCTGATAGCTTTAGTGTCCTGAAATTCCTGGCAACTTCATCCATTTATTTATTCATTTTGACAAAGTGACTATCATTCTTACCTTCTGAAAAACAGACTCCTGAGTAGTAAACCCTCTGCCATAACAGCAGTCTCCCGAAGTACTTCCCAGTTCCGTTCAGGAGTATAAATGGGAACACATTATTTCCTGACCTTCATCTTGCAGCATTTGGGTTGACAGTGCTTTTGTCAGCATTTCTGAAGCCCTTGTCAGCCTTGGCTCTGTGTGTGCCCCAGCTGGGCAGGAGGAACAGAGAGGTGGATTGGCCCCAGGCTGTGCCCCTCGGGATGAGAAGAATGAAGATGTGGTTCGGCACAAGCCACGGGCTAATTGGAATTGTAAGGAGCGTTGATGGGGAGAGGAGGAAGCTGCTGAAGGTACAGGTTTATTTCTTTTGCTGAGAAATCTTCATTTTCCCTTTCTTTTTTTAATAAAAGGACAATTTTTTATTTTTTTTTTTTTTATTTTACTCTCCACATCCAGTTGTCTGCAAGGGTTTCCAAATCCATTCTCTTCGAGCACACAGAGGCCAGGACTGGGAGCATATTGTTTTACCACTTCCTTTCTGGTACCCTCAGATTAACATCCTTCCAGCTGCTGGCCAAATCAGGAAGCTGAGTCAAGGGTTAGAAATGGCAAATACACTTTCAGTGACTTCTTAAAAGAAAAAGCAAAAATTTAAAGGCAAAAAATTCAACTGAAGGTGATTGTGTTTCTCCTTGCACCGTGTGTCCTGTTAAGATGATGTTAGTCTTCAGTTACAAACAAGTGAAACCCCTTCATTTTTGTAATTCATCAGGTCTTGAGAAACACTCTCTTCAGTGTGTCTCTGGTTTTATAACAGTTCTGTTTTGCTACCCTCTGCTGTGTGGAATAAAGGAGGGAAGGACATACAGTGAAAATCTGATTTACGTGTTTGGTGCAATTTCCCCCCATCTTATCTGCTTTTTCTTACAGTAAAGCTTGAGGTTACTGCAAGAACAGTTGTTGGTAATTCTTTAAAATATTTTTTCTTACTTGGCATGCATGTTTAAAGTTTTATTACACAGAGTATCTTTAATACTGGGCAGTGAATCAATCTTAAGAACTGTAACTGTAGGGCTGTATAAAGTCTTGAGGAATGGAAACATTTCAGGAAATTTCATTAGACTGATTTTGTAAGCAATCAAAATAGTTTACTATTGATTAGGGAATGGGTCTTTGTTTGAAATTAATATCCTTTAGCAGTAATTAATATTTTACTAGAGAAACATGTCTGGCCTCATCTAACCCCGAGTAAGTCTGACTTCTTATTTACAGATAGGTGAATTATTAACACAATTAAGGATATAGTGTTTATTTTTTGTCTGCTGACTATCATAGGGTTTACACCAGTCATGGGTAAAAGAAAGTATTTTATTAAGCTTTTTGGTCTTTTATTAGTTGCTTTTGTGTTCCCTTAAGTGATTTTTTTATGGAAGATACTTGGTCTGTTAGTTAAGCAGTTGTTAGAAACTTACATGAAACCTCAATATTTGATTTTTGAACAGAAATGTTTAAGAAGAAAGCTAACTCTTCTTATGTGTAATGCCTCATTCTGAGAAACTCTTGACCGAATATTTTAATTTTCAATTCCTCATCAGTTTTGTGGCTAAGACATCGGGGTAAGTAATTTATTTTAATAAATGATGCTTTACTTTCAGCTGGCTTAGAAAAATTTTGTTGTGTTGCTGGGATTTTCAGTGCGTATGCTGAATGACTACAGACTATGTTAGTACCGTCGCAGTAGGAGTGAAGTGCTGATTGCAGGAGGGACTGGATGGATGCCTTTGGGGTCACTGAAACACTCAGCTGAATCCTGAAAGCTGCTGATCATCGGTTGATCAGTGTAGCTATTTGGAAAGTACAGCAGTGAAGCCATATAAGTACAACCCAAATACATAGATGTGTTTCATAGCAATTTTTTTACATTCATTTTGCATTTAAGAGTATAACTGGCTTTCTAGAGAACAGTATTTGTATATATTTGGGTGTACTTGTCTGGGATAGGCTGTAGTTGTTAGAACTCGCACTCCAGTGAGCCTCTGTTACCAAGCTAGAGCCTGTGGTTTTGGTTCCAGTATTTCTAGTTGTATGGTTTTGCTTATATTATTTTTACTGTTCTAAATTATAGTGCTTTCAGTATTTGTAGTCCTTTATTCTCAAGGATTCATAAAACTTTTTTATTGCTTTTAAATTTAAAGCCAGCTGCCTTTTCAAGTCCTACAGAAACGGCAGAGTATGTCTTTGTAGCTCACAGAGGTGGTGGTTTGAAGATGTACCAAAGCACATTACCATTAAGGAACCTTGTTAGGGGTGGATTATACACGACTGTGCTGTACAGGAAGAGATTTTGACACCTCTGGAAACCGCTGCTACAGCTCTGCCAGGATTGGACCCTTACTGGAGTTTGAGGCAAGAAGCTAATGGTTTTCATCCTGGAGACTGGGAAGCGCCAGTGGCTTTCCTTGTCTTCTGCAGATTGCTTAGGGCAGACCTAATTGATACTGTTTGACTTGTTGGGTAAGAGGCATTTACAGGGCAGTTGGAGAGCTGGTAAAGAGTTTGCTATTGATCTTTTATTGGCAAGTAAAGCGATAGGTATTTGTGCATAGTCATCTTCTAAGACTTGTGGCCCAGTTAATTTACATGGGGAGAATGAGAAATATTTGGGTCAGCTGTGGGGGAATTAAGTCAGAGAAGTCTTTTGGAACTTTGTCATACTGGAAATAATGTAAAACTAAAGTTAGGATCATTGTGTGCATTTATTTACTAAGACCATAGTGCTGTATGGATGTTTTCCTACTTCCTAGTAAGACACTAGCTTCTGTCCTGTGGAAAAAAAGCCATGACAGGTTTGAGATTGCATTCAAACTTTTGTAGCAGACTGACTTCTCTCAGGCATCACCTAGACAGTTGTAGGAGCCTCCACCCAGTGTCATCGAGTTTGCTGGTGAAGGCAGCTGCAGACAGCAGCAGTATCTGATGAGTCAAGGCTGGTGCAGTCTTAGCAGAATGAAGGTGAAGGGATTGCAGATGCTATTTATAAGCCTCACCAGTATGTGCACTGTATAGAGAACCTGCTGTGACTCTTCACTGCTTTTTCCCCCCCTCCAAAATGTGACCAGGTAGAAATGTAGCTCCGGTGTCTGTCTGAATGTGCAGCAGTTTACCTTTCCTTTAGACGTGCACGATCTCAGGTGAGTTTTAGGGAAGAATTTATGCAGTGTTCTGTGTGTTCTTTTGAATAGTTTTGATCTGCTGTCCTTTGTGACCTATATCTTGTCAGTTAACCTGCATAGATAAGAGTTGTGGGAATTCATACTACTACTGACAGGTTATGGTTATGGGGGGGATGGATGGCATTTGTAATTGAGGATGTGTTTTTTCTATGATCAGCTGTTTTCCTCTGTCCTTATCAAGATGCCCAGTGCGCTGTGATTAATCCTGGTTTGGCACAAGGTTCTGAAATTCCTGCCACTGCCATAGAATGTTGATTTCGACACCTCTGGCTGCTGCAATTGCACAATCTTTTAACTATAGACGTACTTGGAGCTCCTTCCATACAAATGGCATTGCTGGCACATGTTGTATACCAGACTATTTATTGGAATAACCATTGCACCTTTTACTGGGCCTTTTAAACCCTCTTCTGAAGATCTAAACAAAGCTTCCTTCCAGAGCAGCAAGATGACCAATGCCTTCTCCCTAAACATGGCAATGCATCTACAAAATACAGCTGAAAGGAGAGGGGTGACTGCTCCACATATCCTGTGGGGGGGTTAATGCTCTGGGATGTCACTTGGCTGCTTCTGTATCCGTCTGCTGTTTGGTAATATAGCAGAGTGTTCTGTGCCTGCTCACCAGACCCTGGTCTTTGTGTTGGTTTCAACAAATTTTGGATGGTAGGGGAGGCAGATTGACTTTCCCCCATGATTTACAGCATTCTTAACACTTTGTTTCGTGTATTAATGGCATTTTAACTTCTGCTGTAGTCTATGTATTGGCACTGCGGCATGAATTCGTGGGTTGCTTTAGTGTTTTGGTTTGGTTTTGTGTGTGTTTCAGGGGGTTATTTATTTATTTACTATTTAATCTCAGTAATAACAGTTGCATAAAGAAAATACGGGTCTGTTCCTAGGGATGGATCAGCTATGGGTGGTTTTGGCTCAGTGAAACTATGACAGGTAGTCAGCAGCTAGTTACACTCTGTTGGAGAAATGTTTTTCTTTAACATATATAGACCTTTTTCATTGTTTTTAACCAGGGTATTAGCATATATATTTTGAGATTAAAGCTCTAGCTGTAGTTTGCCTTCTCAGTAGAGTTTCAGTATAGTTCTTTCAGCTAATGTAATCCAGATTTTTGCTAGTTGCCTTTGGAGTTTGCCTTTGAAATAGACTAAAAGATCTGTTTATTTTCATAAATGAGAGATGAAGATGGGAGATAACAGGAAAGTCATTGCAAGATTTATAGAACACAGTAAATTCTGAATGCTATTGTTATATTGGCCAGGAAAAACATTTTGATGTTAAAAAAAGTAAATGGAGAAAACCCAGTAACTGTTTATATCATATTTCTTATGGAAAACAAGCCATTAAGCCAAAGCAGATACTTGCTTCTCTTGAAATTTTGCTTTCAACCACGATCCAAACCTGTGAGGGGCCAATGAATATTGGTAACCACGTATGCAGGTAAAACCAGTAATGTTAATTTATCAGAAACTGAGGCTTATTTTCCATTTCCAAGGTAGACATGAGAATGTGGTTATGAAGTACGGACAAATGAACAGTAATAAGTACAGCTAATCAGTTGGTTTGGGTTTTTTTAAGCAACGTTGTCAGGCAGCCTTCCCATCAGAATACTGGATCTAAGAAGTTAAAAAAAAACCATATGTAAAATGATTTTCAATTCTGCATGTTTTCAGCTGTTCTAACTCTTTGCTGGTGATTTATTTTTTTATCACGGTCTAAGTTATTTGTTCTGCACAGATTTTTTTTTTAATACAGTGTTTTGGGTGTCCTGTGTCAGGGACTGTAGCTTGGATCTACCCTTGCCAAATCTCCTCCTTCCTGAGTGCCTTTGATCAGTTCACTAGACTGTATTTCTGTCTCTTCTGCCATTCAGAAAAAGCCTGTTTCCTCTGTTCTTTGTGTTTCAGTGCTCATTGAACTGTCTTGCAGGCTAAGTCACCTTCTGAGGGACGAGCTTCACGTGGAAGCAGTTGTAAAGTGAGGAAAATAACATGGTTCCTGTCTGCAACTAAGAGATGAAATTCGTTAGCACAAATCTCATCTTCAGGCTTTATGTGGAGGAAGGCCCGTTTCCACCACATGGATAGGGGCTCAGTAGTGCTCTGCTTTGAGATTAATGGGGCAATTTACAGATGTGAATCATTTCCCCAGACTCGAGCAAGCAATGATTTATAGTCTGTTAATAGTTCTAGGCTCAGCTTGCAGCCATGAAGGCTGGAAATATAATTTTATTGCTAAGTCATTCTCTTGAGTAGTTTTGTGGCAGGAGGTGAGTTGAGTTATGATTTCTTATGATCCTTAGGTATAGAAATAGTAAAGATTATTTTCCCCATAATTTTGTCTGTTTTCCAGTTTTGATAAGATATTAGCAGTGATACAAAAATGTGGCTGTGTTATTCTAGAATTCCTCTTCTGTCTGCTGAGATGATGGCTCAGCTGAGAAATGAGGATTCACTCACGTCTTCCTTTGCCTGCAGGATGTTCTGCTGCTTTTGGGACGGGAGGTTGTATCTCACTGTTTAAAAGGAGACAGCAGCAGTAATGGGATAGGTGTGAAAGCAGTGGAGTTGGCTACTTGAACTGCTCCTATTTGTTTCCAAGCTGTGGCTGGTGTCTGGTTAATTCTCTGCTGCTGTTTTCTACTAGTGCCAACAATGGTGGTGCTTCTAGAGCTCAGAGGTTCTTATGCTGGGATGGAAGCTGCTTGCAGGGGAAAAAGGGAATCGGGAATTCATCAGCCAAGAACGAAAAAAAAGTTGAGGGTGAGGAGAACCGGGGGAGGAATGCAAACATCCCAGTGCAGCTGTGCTAGTTACCGTTTCTTCTGATTGTTTTGCCTTTTCTTTCAGCATCAGCTTTTGTAACAACAAACCTCATTTGTCAGCATGTAAGACTCGGTCTCCAGCAACTGCTGGTTCACTCTTCTCCTCCCTGTAACCAGCACGAGGTACACACTAAGACACAGCCACTGCCAGAATATAAGGTCTTTGTCTTTGAAATTCAGAGCTGTTGTAGGAGCTCTCTGGTGTCAAAAGGGGGAGTCTTTGTTCTCCCTGTTCTCTTTTTGGCAAGAAGAGGCTGAAGGTGGTTCAAATGATTCTGCTCTTTCACAAGAGCACATAGATCCTACTTGGTAAGATGAATAATAGCACAGACTATCTGGTGGTAGCTTTTGCCCTTGCTTTACCTTTGACAGGATGGCTGCTGCTGCCACAGAAGGTTGCAGATCAGAACAGGATCAAGTCCAGTCTGTTCTTCCTTTTGCTTCTTTGTGCTGATGTTTTCAGTCGGTCATTTTTGCCATTCTTGGAGAAAAGGATGGGAGTGAATCCCTTGTCTTGATTCCAGGTGGAGTACTGCACAGTGGAGTGGCTATGGAATTGAGGATGGATGTCTGTTTGAGTAGGGTCCCAGATTACCAGTGATGTACTCGTACAGCTTTCATCGGAGCTATCCAAAGAAAAAGTGACAGCAGGACACCCCTGGCTACTTCTGCATGACAGCGACAGAGGAAGTGGGGCGATGGCCACAGATAGAGCAATGTTATTGTTTCACAAACTCTTCAGAAGGCAGTCGAGGCTTTGAGGAATCACTGAGCCCTTTGCTGCAGTTCCTACAGATGCCTTGCTGCGGACGCATGTGATGCTCAAGGGATACGCTTCCGGCTCATTTCCTTTCTTCCCCAGTTCTCTTCCTCATTTTGCAAGGCCTTGTGCAAGGACCCGTTTCACAAGACTGATGACTACAGGGAGGTCATTTTGGCCAGACTGGAGATGTTCTCCATGTCGTACAGCAAAAGCTTTTCATCGCCATTGTTTCCTATCTCTTAGGAGCTGAGTAGTGAGCTGCACAACCTTCTCCTAAGTGGTTTTCCAAGAGGCTAACCAGGTTTCTGAGAAAATTCACAGATGTATATGATAATCTTCTGATGATGTGACCGTAAAGGACAGAAGGACCCCTAGACCACACTTTTAGATCTGTGCCCATAGTGCGGTTTGCCAGGCCAGTGAGTAGGACATGTTTTTTGAGGTCAGGTACAAGACTTAGAGTACAGAACACCTCATCCTCTGCCACCTTCTGATTGCTAGAGCTTGATTTTATTAACAGTGCTTCTTAAAACCTCTTCTCCTTAAGCATTTGTCACTAGCTTCAAATCTGCTTCTCAGAGTGCTCCCCTTCTGGGAATTCTCATTCCACAGTTTGCAGAGAACTCAGCTTCAGTAACCTTAATTTTGAAAAGAAACTCGAAACCATAACAGTCCAGACTAAGGGAAAAAAAAAAGCAGACATTGCAAACATAGACACATGTCACTGTGCCATTTGTTCCTTTTCTTTTATTCCCTTTACAATTCCTGAGAGCTGCTTGGTATTTATGCGGTGTCCTAGATCCTCAGTCCTCACTTGTGCCATTCAGCTGTGGTTTTTGTGGTGCTGGTACCTGCCTCCTGTGGAGGATGCACACTTCTCATATAGCTGTGCTTCCCACATGAGTTACTCCAGGGACGGTGGAACGAGAGCTTTACATTTTCTGTGGAGTACAGGACTGGTAACAGTGAGTAGCTCCTGTAAGGAGTTTTCGTTATCTTCAGAGGACAGAATGTTCAGTTGCTCTCCACAGCTCCCTTTTCCCAGTTGAATGCTGTGTTCTGATATTGCCTGTACGTGGTCAGTCGCAGCAGTTCACAGGACACGCAGCACACAGCTGCCTCCAGAAAATGCTGTGCTGAAGTGATGAAGCACACATTGACACGAGACAGCTTGTGTTCAGTCACCTGACAAGAGTGCAGCCTCTGTGGCTGAAATGCAGGCTTTTCCCACATCTGCTGATGTGCCTTTGTTGTCTGGCTGGGAACAAAGCTGCAGGAGGGCCTTCAGTGAAAGAAAGTGGGTTGTGGCTGCATGAACAGTTCCCCCACCTATAGCCCTGTTTCTACCCAGCTGGAGAGGCTGGTGGAGACTCTCTTGCTGTTAGTCATGGGTGACTACCCTCTGTTGTTCTCAGGTATCCCAGGATGAGAGCTGTCTCCTCAGAAAACCCCATTCTGAGCTGGTGGTACTCCCCAAGGCGCTATGCAATGTGCTCCCTAACATCACAGGAATGAATTACATTGCTGTGAGGAGCATACACTGGAGCTTCTACGAGCTTGAGTGTTATTGTGAAGCCCGTCATGCTTCTGTGACACTCAACATGATGTTTCAGCCCCTTGTTCACCTTCAGCTCGATGGAGGGAGGAGCATTATTATTAGGATGGAGGGGGATTTAGTTACTCTGTAAGTATAAGCAACTCTCCAAAATACATTGTAAGGGTTAATTATCTTTTGAAAGGTATTTTTCCTACATACTGACAGTGTCTGTATATGTTTGTAGTGGTAAAAGCATCCTAAATTGGTATTTATTACAGTATTTGACAAAGTTCTTACTGTGGGAAGAGAAAGAGACAGGAAAAGGCTCAGGAGACTGAATACCAGAACAGCCTGATGACTTAAGCACATCTTGAATTTATGGAGGGTAAGTTGGGGAAAGGGATTTAAAAAAGTAGACATATATAGATCTATATAAAAATAAATGAGTAGTTCTGTTACCAAGCCATGGAGTGTTAAAAATCTGCATGTGTTGGTCATGCAGTTGCCATGATAACTTCCCTTGGGGAAGAAGAGTTCTAAATTCACAGATTATGATACGGATCTCAAGTACAACTGGAGAAAATTGTAACCACTTGCAATGTATACGCAGTTATTTGCTGAGCTCCATACTAACACCAATCTCAAAATATTTCTGTCCTGGATAATTGCTTTACCAGAAAAAAACCCACATAATTTACATCACTGAGAACTGACAGGTAAAATTCTCACTACAAGACCCCTTAAATTCTGGGCAGCAAGAGCGATTCTTCTAGTTTGAGAGTCTGCATTATACACTAAGAAGGGACTAACTCATCTCGTATAAAAATACCAGCTGATAAAAAGACTTGGTTTAACTCAGGAATTTGTTCTTTCTTTAATAACGACACTGCAGAAGGGAGGTAAGCATGTAGCAGCTCTTGTGAGGGTGGTAATGAGCGGTGGAAATTAATCCATTTTTCGTGACTTGTTGCCAGCACTGTAGGTTAATGGAGTCAAGAGTGTCTCTTTATTGTGGAACCACATCCTGTCTGGTTGAAAAGGATGGGATTATTTGCCAAGTCTGCCTCTCTCTGACGTTCTTGTCAAGACAGGAGCTGCTTCATGACATGCTGTCTGACAGCATGGCTCAAAAGCTCTTCTGTCACATGTCCTCCTTTCTACCAAAGGCACGGGCTCCGTTTCGGAGGGGCTGGGATGAATGTTGGATTCTATGAAATATGAAGGGGTTTTTTGGACGTGGTTTTAAGGACTTTTGATGTCACTGTTTTCACTGGTCTGCTAGTAACAAACAGTTGATGCAAAACACTGTCATCTATTGACCTTACTTCCTTGTGAGGCATCTCTGATGTTTCTTTTGGGTGCTTACATGGTCAGAAGGGATGGTGGCAAAACTGTAACATCCTTACCGAGGTTGAAAGGCAAGTTGCTGTGCACGGAATTACAGTAGGGGTTATTTGCATATAATATTCAAAGAAGAGCAGACTTGGAATTTACTGTCTGCTAACGTTGATCTGTTCCTTTGATTTTTGGCACCGTGCTGCGTATGAATCATAGCTAATGGCACAGAGAAGGCACTGCGCTCTGCGAGGGAACGAGGCTGTGCCTATTGCAGCTGATTGAGTCAGCAGCCAGCGGGCTCTGCTGCAGCTCTTGTCGGAACAGTCTGGAGGTTATCTGAGGGGACGGTGAGTCACAGCCCTGCCTTCCTCACTGATCGTTAGAAAGGGTGACGTCTGTCTCTAGCGCAAACCTGGGTTCGCTTGGTTGGGGAGAAACGTGATTGAAACAAAGTGGGAATATTTGAAAATAATAAGATTTCTGGCTGTAAGAGGAGGGGGGGACCCCTGGAGTATGTCGTATTTCGAGGTAGTGAGGGACTCATTTGCAGGTGGAAAGATTTCCTTAATGTGACCAAGGTCTAGCCATTCCATTCCTTTGATTTGCACTTTGTATAAATTAAAAATAAAGAACAGAAATTGGCTGATAGATCCCTAATACTGAATATGAACTTAATAATTGTGAGAAGTAGAGAGTTCTTGAAATGTATGGCCAGAATTTTGTAGGAAGTCTGAGTATGAGATGAATTATGCATGAGTTCTGGTTGCAGCCACCTCTCTCCAGCAGCTGGGTGAATAACAGTGTGAGTATCAATTCCCTGCAGCTTCACAGAACCTTGACGGGAAAGCCTGTGAGCAGCTAAAGCGAGAAGTACTGTAATTTCTCTTGTGAAAGTGGTGAGAGTAGTGAAAGCAGAAAGAGGCCAACTGGATTGACCATAAAAAACCCATACTTCCTTTCAGAACTAAAAATAAAACCTGTGAATCCTGAGTACCAAAACTTGTCTACCGAATAATTATGATGCTGATAGAGATAGTCTTTCATCTCTTTCTAGGGACTGGTCTGAACAGTCTTATGTTAAAAATCGTTCCAGCTTTTGTGGTTGCCTTGCAGCACAGCTTTTTAGGCTCCTTAGCTCAAAAGGCATCTGATGAGGTGGGCTGGTTTGAAGCAAGGTCTTCTGGGTTTGTGTTCTGTGGCAGCCTGCCAGAGTTTCTGGTTTGTCAGTTAGTGGGAGGAACATAGCTGCTTGGCTTCTGAGCACTGAAACACTTGGTATTCGGTTTTGGCAGCTCAAGAAGATCCTCATCTTAGGCTATCATTTTGTTTTATAAGAGAGAATATTTTGAAGTAGGAGAATGCATGTAGTTCCAGACAGGGGCCCCCATGTCTGCTGCTCTTTCAGACACTTTATTTGGGTAGAGGGTGAGAGATAAAAGTTCCAATTAGACTTGTGGTCTCTGTGGGGTCGGTATACTTCCACACGATGGAGTTTCTGGAATACTGGTTTCTATTTTGATTTTAGGAGATCACAGACTAAATTCAAACTTTCGAATCCATTCTTCAGCTGGCAAAGTCAGATGTTGAAAAACTGGGAAACATTTTGTTTGCCTATGTGTGGATGAGGCTGGAGGATTAACTTGCCTGTGCAAATTTTCAATCCACTGTTCTTGGACTTGAGAAGTTTTCTTTTTCACTTAATTTTAATTAAAGTTGCATATGTAATAAAAGGATGGCAGTACCTATGCCTAATACTCTTCTTTCAATTAGCTCTTAAAATCCAACCGATTCCACTGTTCCACTGTTTTTATGTCAACAGTGTGAGGTGTTCCCTGTCTGAAGCCTAGGGATTTACTATGCATTTTTCCATAGTTTTTCAGACTCTTCAATACTTCTTAATTTTAAGTCACGCAGATGATGGATTTGATACTCTCCCCTCTGCCCATTACCCTCCATTTAGTGCTAGGAATTGGCCAACACGTGCTTAGTCCTAAAAACTGGGAAGTTCTCTCTTCATAGCTAGGATGGGTACAAGAGATGAACAAGAAAATTTCTGTGGAGTTCTACATAATACCATGGTGGAATATGGCAGAGAGCATTATATTAGATCCAGTTTCATAACGTCAGCTGAGGCTCATTCTACATTAAGTTGACATAATTTGGAGTATCTTTTAGTTATTCTGCATAAAAATACTTTACTTTAGACTATTAAGAGTACAGATTTTTACTCTATTTTTGTTGCACTAAAAAAAGGCAGCTAGGCAGATAGTACCTCGATCCACGGTATATTAAATGTTAATCAAGAGTTGAGTTCTTCTACTCCACCACTGATGCTATAAAAATAGAAATGATCAGGAATCTTTTTAATACAAGCTTCACTTTTTTTGATGTTTACTTTAGGTCAGGAGTTATATAACACTTATTCTTAGTACTCCTCAAATATAATTTCTGCTCTACTTTCTAATGCCCAAAATAGTTTTCAGTTAATAAGCATTAATTATGAAGACAGCTATACCTTGTTTTCCTCCTCTATAAAAAGTCAATAATGCAGTGTGTTCAGATGAAATTCAAGTCAGGTCAATTGATTGTTTTCCACCAGCAGAGCTCAGAATTCAAGCATGCTTTTAAACTCGGAAAAGAAAAAAATATTTCTCCTAAAAGCCATTGTTGGAGAATAAACTGCAATACCAGTGTCTCCATTTTGGCCCTAAAGGGATTTGTTGATAGATGCTTCATGGGATGTTGTTGCCATTAATAATGCACCCTTACAATCTAGAACCTTAAATGTTGTCTCTAAGTGTCTGGGAAATGGAAATGAAATCTGTGTCTTCCTTGGCTGAAGTGCATATGGGTCTTTGGTATTATCTTGAAAATATTATTCAACATTAGCAGTGTATTTTTCTGGTGCTCAGTCTGCACTTTTCCAAGCTGTGTTGTTGGCAAACATCTTTTTGAGTAGCCTTGGGAAGTATTCTCCTGTCGAGCTCACCCAAGGCAGTGGTTGAAAATCCCACTTTGGTGTTTCTGCAGGACACGGAGGTGAGATTTACCAATAACACAAAGATGTTGTGAAATAAAAATAATGAGGGAAAAAAAAAAAAAGGCTTTTTCTCAATAAGAGGTATGGATTTCTGATGGTCTAAAGATACTGTATGCTTGCAAATTTCCTCCTAAGTCATCCGTGGGACTGCTGTCTTCTATAGTTGTATCTCTTGATGGGCTCTCTCCCAATAAGCATTGTCATGCTAGTCTTGTCTTCTAATATTTTTGTCTGTAAGACTATGAAGATGCTACAGTGAATTTAAAGCTTTTGTATGCCAAATTATTTCAGTTTTTTTAAATGCATAAAATAAAGGCATTAAAAGTGTGATTCATCTAAGCTATCTTTTCAACTAGTCACAGTAACGAGGGAATCAAGACTGTTAATACAGCCTTCTTGCTCAAAAAATACAGAGCTGTACAAATGCAAGCTTGTTCCAGGACCCTGGAGTAATACTGTCAAGTTGAAATGTTTTGTTATTCTGGCGTGTACCCTTCTCCCAGACGAGGCACACATTGATTTCATACAACTGTTGACAGTGTCAAGTACGAAAGGAAACACAGTGTTCTGGTAGATCAGCTGTTAATTTCCAATAACATTCTTTTGAATTGCAAATTTCTTTCAACTTGACATTCTATAAAATTAAGAAATTCCTTTGTTGAACTCTCTACTCTGATATCAGCCTTTGTGTGAAGCTCTTTTCAGTCAGAAATGTGTTGGTGGCGTTTAAAAAAAAAATAAAAATGTTACTGGAATGCCCCCAGTCCTCTAAAATAATCAAGTCATAAATTCACACTTGATTAAACAAGTTTCCATCTTGGTTTTAGCTCTAGTGATCAGCTCAATAACTAGAAGAGTAAGAATAAGGACTAAGCAAAACCAACATTTATGTCACTTTAGAAACTAACAGTGCCTGTCTACCTGGCATAGTGAACACAGTCTGGTTATTGTGTAGTACAACCACAAAAGTAAAGAGGGCCAAAAGCAAATAGTGAGTAAAGATTCCTCAGGAGTCTTAAATGGGACTGTTCTCTGGCTTGGAAGAGGGCCGATGGTGGGGGGCAGATTTCTGTATGGCAGTGAAAGCTGTTGAGGTAGCACGTGGAAAATGACTACCTTGGAAGTACCAGTGGATGCCCGGTGAAGCATTGCCACAACAGGTTCCCAATGAGCCAGAGGAAGTCCTTTATCCATAAGGGGAATAATGAAGTCATTGCCAAATTGCCCTTGCTGCTGAATGTCGTGCTCTGGTGGTAAAAAATGGACATGGACATGGCAAGCAGTTACGCTGACTGAGGGAGAGGGCGATGAAATAGGATGTGGACTCTGGCTCAGGAAGTCAGGGTGCAAACCACTGTTTGCCAGTTAGCTGCTGGATGGTTCTGTGTGCCCCTTTCCGTTCTGGAGGAGGGAGAAGTGTGTGTGGGACTGCTGAAACCAGCTACTGACCTGCTAGCACTGCTCGTGGTCTTGTCATGGAAGAGACGGAAATAACAATAGTTAGCAGTTCCTTTTGCTGTTCCACACCACTGAGGCAATATTTTGTCAGCTAGCTTCTTTAGGAATATAGTTCTTCTTTTCTCTTTGGAGGTTCTGATTTTTTTTTTCTTGTAACATCCTTTGATGTGGTTTAGGGAGCTCTCTGTGTGGTCAGAGAAGGAATTATGCTGTATCGTTTTGACCTGTCTTTTTCAAGTCTCTCTTTGCCTTCTTGACAGTTTCTCTTTATGCCCTCTTGTGTCCCTGCATTAAACTGAACAATTCTCTCTAATGATTTCACCCTCCTCAATGAAGACGGGATAGATTATGTTAACAGCACAAAGAAATGAAGCTGTAAAGTCAAATTTCTGGGCTGTCCCAGTTTCCTTCCCCTTGCTAGCATCCGAAGTTGATTAGCATTGCTTCAGGAGCCGCCTGGGTTGTAAACTCCCACTGCTCTCCCCAGCCCCCCGTAACCAGCCTGGCTTTAATTCCATAGAATTAGCTGCCACGCATGGCTGTGGGTATTTCTCAGCCTCAAGTATTTGTTACGTAAGGCTCCGAAGCCTGGTCTGTGTCTGAGGGTGGCTTTCTGACAAATAACAGTTTCATACAAATCTATTGTGACCAGTTGTAAGTACACTTTACTCGGGGGGGAATGACCCAACAACCAGCAGAACAACACAGCCATACACCAAGGGAAAACAGGAATTTCATGGTTTGGGGAGGAAATCGGTGTAATCCTTGTATTTGGATTTGGTTTATTTTGGGCTTTGGAAATGCAAGGTAACTTTTCTAGCTTGAATTAGTCTATGTGAGGAAAAAAAAAACCAAAACAACAAACCTCGACCTAAAGTTGTTACTGAGGGTTAGCTTCCCAGTCATCTTATCTCAGCCTGTGTTGAGAGCTGCCACTTAGCTGTCTGGGAGGCACGGTGATAAAACCAGTGTGTATCAGCTCCCTGCCAGCCTTGTACACCCTGATTCTCATCAGCCTTGGGGACTTCACACAAAAGAGTCTTTGGTTGGAATGTGCCATTATCCTGTGCTCTTCTGTGCACCTTGCATAGAAAAAATACTGCTACTTGAAGGTGGCATCCTGCCATCAATTGCTATTAATAGGTGCGTGCCATCCACTGCTTTACAGCCATCAGAAAACACGAATTAGGGGGCTGCCAGGTGAAGAAGGTACCAGCCAACCTGATCTCTGCGTTAACTGTGACAATACCTTGCCAAAAAGAGGGCTTGAAATCCCAGGTATTGGGACAAGGGGAGTGAGGTAGCAGGGTTCAGGGTAGTACAATAAGACAGTACTGCCCCAAAGTTTCCCAAATAAAGTCTTTCTGAGCTGTTTTTGAGAAATGTTAGTCTGTGATCTGCCCTTATGTGCTTGGTGGTGGTGGTCTTCAGCCTCAGCTACCCCCCTGCATACTCTCAAATAACAGGAGTGTGGGCGAAGCTTTTCTGTTGTAGGCCAGTATTTTGAAGTCATAGCTGTAAGATGTAAACTAAGCCGTGACCTAGGCAGTCCCTGAGATACACTTCCATACTTCAAAAATCCCCCCCAAATATGAACAGCTGCATTGAAGGAATAGACCAGGAGTGCTACAGAGCACCTGCCTCCTCTCTCTATGGTTAAACATCCCAACATGCTCTGTTTTCACAGGGAAGGGTTTACACACGTTACGGTGAAAGGAAACAAGTCTTCATTATCTCAGGTGCATACAGGGTGCAGATCCAGCCACACTGAGGTGGAGCTCTTCTGGTGAGCCTCACGCTGTCTCCTGTGCCAGAAGCTGGGCACTGCAGGTCATAGGAGGACCTGTGGGCAACTCAGCCTGAGCACCAGGATCCTCAGCACCGGATCAACTCTGCCAGGCCCTTAGAATCTCACATGTACAATAAGTAAACATTCACCGGGCGTGCTTTGTGTTTTCTGATAATAGTGGGGATGTTTTGATAGCAACTCTGCATGTTGAGACTTGTGATTAAAAGCTCCTTTTTTTTTTCTCTTTTTTTTCCCCAGCCCCACCCCAGGTTGCTTTTGCACTCAGAGCATTTCTCATGTTTGAGGTTTCTCAGCTGGGATGATTGTCTTTGGGGGACTGGAAGGGGTTCCTCTGGATTTAGAGGAATGTCAAGGGGTGATGCAGGCAGTGCTTTGGTCTGCTATCTCACACCTGCAGTTTTGTGGAAGACTAAATCTTTTTATTATTTTACTTCAATATGAAAAGAAAAACCAACCCTTCATGTTTGGAAATGAAGCCCTGAAACGTGGTGTGAATGTAACAAATACAGGGACATCTGCTTGCTTTGTCAGAGAAGCAGAAGCGGTCGATCAGGAAGTTATAAGAGGAACCATATACTGCAATAAAAGAGTAAATGCCAAAACACATGACTTCTCAGGGAGCCTTGCCAGCAGCAGTCCAACAGAAGGCTTCTTGAAGGAAAAAGAAGCATGTCGTCACTTACCAGCTTAGCCCAGGACTTCCCGGCCTTTGTGATAAGGTTAAGATTTCCTCACATCCAAAGTGTGTTACTAAAAAGGATGTGGATTTTTGCTCCTTGCAAACGGAGGAGGGCTGCTGCTATGTTTAGAGGAAGGGCCCTGCGATGCCGTCCCTGCGTATGTGGGAGAGAAGCACTTACTAAAGCAGCTTTAGGAACCTAGAGCAGCTTGTGATCCTATGGTGCTAAGCAAGAGCATCAGGGCCTGGCTCTAACACAGGCTCTGCCTACTGGAGCAGATGATGCGGAGCAGATGGGCAGGGGGCAGTGCCCTCACCGCGACTGCTCTGGGCATTTCTGCAGGTCTGCTGTTGTCTCATCTTCCAGGTGGGAGTTCCTCGGGAGCACGCCTGGCGTGGATCTCTCCCGGGCATGTGGTTTGTGTTCCCACTGCCGAGTTTGGGGTTTTGTTCCCGACTACGTTCCAGCACCAACCTACCAAGCTCCTGCAGGCACAACCACATCTCCTTCAGTCTGGCTCGCAGGAAATGGAAATACCTTGGCTACATCAGCCAGCTGCTTCTGCAGCCTCTATGTTAGGAGCAAACTCTCATGCAAATAGATTCATTTCACAGACAGACTTTTGCTGATGTACCACATTTGTTGAAATCACTTCTATTAAGAGTAAAAAAAAGTACATAACGTACAGTTGAGTAAAATAATCTGAGGTAGAAGATAGTTTCTTTCTAATCACTTATCATGCAAATAAATTTGTGTGGTAAACTTATTTATACAGTACATGAAAAGAACAAAAAAATAAAATAAAATCTGGTTACATCTTCCCAGAGTGCTGTTAGTTGGGCTCCTAGTATAGGAACAGATCTTTTCCCAGGCATGCTTTTCTGAGAAGCATCTAATCGTACTTAATGCCCTTCAATATAATAATACACCTTCCTTTTCTTAGTCTGTTATGGAAAAACAGAGTCACTCACTGACATCCATGAGTTTTGCCACTGTAACACAATGGGCTTTTAATTTTAATAAATGCATCTTCATAGTTTTTTCTTTAACCATTCAAGAGTTAGCATTTGCTATTTTGCTATGACTTGGTGGTACCCGGAAGAAAACGTACTCTGGGATAATTTCGTTTTAAAAGGTAAACCTAATGCTTGGTTTAGTAAGCTTTAATGGGTCCCATTTTACCCCTTTTCTTTATAGATATGAGAATTGGAGCATTTAATTACCAAACATGAGTACCTCTGATTTCAGTGGTCATCTAGGCTCCACTTTTAGTGTGGGAAAATCTAGAGTAATTTCAGATGTTCCAGTGTGGTAACGGTTGTCAAAACAGACTGCCCCTGGGAAATCCTTCTGCAAAACTTGGTATAAAAATCTCTTTTCTCTGGATTAAATGCTGCCCTTCACTAAGGACTGTATGGACTTCAGAGCTGATGGCTGATAACCCCTAAAATTGAGTACTTTGTGCTGTGGAGAATGATGCTCATTGTATTGGGTTTTTCTCCCCCAGTGAGCTCTAATGAGAAGGTAGAGGTAGAAATAGTTGTTGTTTCCAACTGAGAAGCCCATTGAAATTAGTAAACCAAACTGGATTAGACCATTAGCCAGTGTTAGATGTTGGAGGTAGCCATGGAAATGTACTTTTTGGCAAAATAAATGGTTTCTAAACCGCCAAAGCCTGGGGGAAACCTTGATGGGAAGTTTTTTTGGTCAAGCAGCCCTTTTCCCTGACAGAGTCTGGTTTTGCTGCTGACATGGGAGGTAGGGGAGAGAGGTTTGGGTTCCTGGTTCAGAATGAGGAATAATGAAAACTGCTCTGAAGCAGACAGAAGAGGATCTTGAAACTGGGCTTCTCTTTTCCAGCACTGGTGTTCCTCTACTTCACTGGCCACTTGTGCAGTAGGCAGAGAAAGTAAGAAGCAAACTGTTAGAGATGCAAACATCCTGAAACAGCACTGCTCTTCAGCCAGAAAGTGTTTAATAGGTTAGCAGATGTCCTTTCCTAATTTATACAACCTGGACACCATAAGGTTTTATATATGTTCAAGAATACTCCCCAACCCCTCCCAGGAGTAAATGCTTAAGTAGCTGGTTTGTACATAAAGCAGAATCTGGTTTGAATGCTCCCCAATAATCTCTGCACTGAACTCACCTATTAGCAAGCTGCTAATACATGTATCTGAGCTGTGAAGCATGCATAGGGGTCAGCCTTTTGTACGGAGTGTTTGGTTTCAAAAACACTGCTGGGGAAAAAGAAGAAAAAAAGTGAACTCTTTGCCCTTCTGCAGCTGCACTGAAGGAGGCCTTTGAGTACCCAGTGCGTGCTCTGGTAAGGAGCAGTGGTGAAAGGGGTGCCAGTGCACCATGGTTACTGGGGTCTGGCTGGCTTCTGCTTTCCAGACACATGGCTATGAAGCACTGTGTGGGAGGGTGGCTGTGCCTTTGCCCTCTGCTCCCTGCTGCACTCCAGCTAAAAGTCAGGTTATGCTCCAGCTTCTGCAGCACAATAGCTCCCTGGCAAAGTTTGCATCAATGTGTATAGGTATATTTGGGGTGTTTTCCCTACATCAACTTACTGCGGTCCTGAAACCAGAATTCTTAGCCCAGTGTCAGCGTTCTCTGTTTGGAAAAGCTAGATCCTGCCACAGAATGCCAACTCCAATGTAGTATGTATTCTATAGTATTACAACTGTTACAAGGTAGAGTTGGCTGGGATGCGTCCGTGCATCACAGAGAAAGCACCTTTGAAAAAGGTCTGAATTTTTTACATATGAGAAGTAGAGCTGGAGGATTATTACTAGACTGGAGAACAAAAAGGCTGGATTTCACCTTTTCTCTGAAACAGTGATGTCTGAAAGAATGTGTACTGAAACTGGAACTGGCAGGATGCTTGAGCAAGAAGGCAGAGAAGTATTCCAGTAACTTGCCAATGTTCTGCTAAACCTGCAAACACCTGGGTAACAGGGCAGTTCCTCTTCTGGCTATGGGGCTGAATGGCAAGATCACAGGCAAATCACAATACTATGGGAATTACATTGTTCCAGACTAATTAATTGTTATGTTCCAGTCTTGTGGCTAATTTGAGAGATACCTTTCCTCCCCTTCTCCTGCACAGGTCTGAATCAAACCAGTTTCTAATAGGAACTCACGCACACTTTGCATAGTGCAGCTTTTTCTCAGCAGGTTGCATCTTTTTTCTACTTATCTGTCCTAGAGGATCTGGTGTCTGGTTAAAATGGAAATGAAACTAAATTGAATGTGTTTGGAATGGAACATCTGGAGTTGTTGGATGTTTGAGATAATAAATGAGTTAGGGTCACCGTGACTATTTTAATAAATGCAGACTGGGAACATTTCAGTGACAAAGAAAATGAGATGGAATGAAAGGCAAAAATGAAGTAGGAGTAATTTTCCCCTCAGCATCTACTTTAAAATACTGCATTTCACTGACAGAGCTTTCTAAAGTCTGTGTTGGTGACCAAAGGTAAAGGTGTAACTGAAGCATAATGGAGTCTGTGGGGTGGAAATGCCATGGAGGAGAAATCCTCGATACTTTTGTGAAATAATAGGTGGAATAAGGTGTGAAGGGGTAATGTATTCTTATTACCTCTTGTGAAGAGGTAATATATTTTATTGGATTGACAGATACAGAAAGAATTAAACTGCTAAGCTTTAATAATGCAAATTCTTCTTCAGTTCTGAAATAGAAGTGTCAGTCTTCGTCCTTAGACCTTAATAACTACAGCACTACTACTCTAACTGCAGTCTGGTGTCGTTACCACGTCTTAATTCATTTCTGTTTGAAAGGTCGTAAATAAAAAGCTGAGAATGCAATTAATAGCTCTGTCCTTTTAATTTCTTCAAAGATCTAGACCTTACCTAGTTAAAGCTCACGTTTCAATTTCATATGCCCGCCGCCTTCTCGTTAGTTTTAATGTTGATGTAATTCCCTTCGATAGCCCTTGCCTTTCACTTTGCTCTCTCTTACCACCCCTTCTCGTGTGTGGGAGCTTCTGTACCAACATCTATCAGTTCTTCTGCCCTTCAGCTGAAGCACGCTGCTATCCTCCAAAGAAAGGTGGTACTTCTAAATATAGAAACCTAATTTAGTCTGCTGTGACAACTAGTGGTCCATTTCTTTTTTGTTACAATGATAAGTTATTTATTTCTGAAGTCCACTGATACGTCACTTAAGTCATCTTCCAGCTTGAAGGCAGAGGAAAAAGTTGCCAGTAGGGGAGAAAGGCACAATTCTTGTACTTAAGTTTTAGAGATCTTTCATAGCCAGGATATCTCTGTTCCATCTCCCTCAACTGGACGTGCATTTTATTCTATTATTACAACGACTGTTATAGCCACTTAATACCAAGCATCTTCTGCTGAAATAAACTTAAAACCACAGGCATATTTGTCTTTATCCCCTTTCTTTTCAGGCTTAGCAGACTTACAGTGAAAGTCAGGTATAATTTAGTTGTAGAGAAACTTAAAGAGGAGCTGTTTCAGAGGCTAGATAATGACTGGGCAGGTGTGCCAAGGTGATTTTTTAATTTCATGTTCTCATAAGGAAAAGTAGTTCTAAACAACTTTCTAAAAAGTTCTTACCTTTTGTATTCCCACTTCTTTTTTTTTGTACCAGAACAGGCTGGGGGGGGGAGGTTAAGATTTTTGCTTTTTATGGGTCCAATGGCTCTGTGATTCACAGCTGGGATTTTTTACCAGAAATGGGTCATTCATTTTATAGATTCTCCTGTAGTAATTCAATGTATGATTTTATAGCACTAGGAAGCAGAGGGGCGGGGAATGGGGGTAAGTGTCCTAGAGATTTAGTGCTTTCCCTGTTGTCTAGCTCCATTTGTGGGTCTTGGTCTGAAAAAGAAAAATAAAAACCTGTCAGTGAAAGTTACTCTCTTGTTCCCAGGGTACCTAGCTCATGTAAATCTTTTTCTTGTTACTTTGGGGGTGGGGAAGGGAGGAAAGTTCCTAAAATCATTTTATAGCCATGAGAATATAAAGACCAAAGGGAAGCTTAATTTTTAAGCTTTCATCTGTTGCTTGTTTTGTATCTTGAATAAGCACAGCTCGAGGATATCTTATGTAGGGGTAAAAAACCTCCAAACTTTTGAACAGTCCTAGATTTGATGCTGTTATTTGATTTATTGATAGTTTGTATCTTGTTGGGCCAAACATAATTTAATTTAAAAATTAAATTGAAATACTGTTACCAAAAAAAGAAAAAGAATAGGAAAATCAAGTACAATTATTACAAAAACTTAACTAAACTAAAAATTCCAGGAATTTCCAAGTTGAAAGGCAAAAATAATGGCAATGTTCCTCCTCCTCTCATAAGCATGCTGTGTCTTGCAAATGGTAGAAGTACTCGGAAGCGATACAGGCCAGGAAGGAGAGGAAGGTGTCAAACAGAAGAGCCTATGGGAAGAGTGCAGAGTGCACAGGTGGGAACAGGTGGTAGTGCTAGGAGTGCATTTCTGCTCTGTCCCCGGAGCCTGGGGGAGGGCTGCTCGAGGAGGGGTGTTTTCAGTGATGGAGAGAGGGTGGCGAGGTAGAGGGATGGCAGGGAGGTAGGGAAAAGCTTCACTCCATTTGGTACCCAGGCGTTTTACAGAGCAAAGCTGCTTTTCTCACACCATTTGGCTGGTTTGTTTTGTGGCCCAGGGACAAAAAAAAAAAAANNNTCTTGTTAGGAAACAGCTTGCAGGGAGTTTAGAGGAGTGTCTCCAGCTTCCCAGGGGGATGTGTGGTGGCAGGCACACAGCTTTCTATTCTTGTTAGCCCTTTTCCAGCTGTTGTGCCCGTTCAGTCTTTCTCACCCTCCTGGTGGTTCTGTTTCTGCCCCCTGTGCCTTCTCCTCACTTTACACCTTCCTTCTTCTTTAGCCCTCAGTGCCAGCAGTGGGGGACACTTTCTGTTCTGGTCTCTGAGGACACGACGCTCACTAGCCAAGAGCAGTGATTACCAAGAGAGAAAAGAGCCCCTTGCCTGCAGACATTTCTCAATCAAACATCTGTCAGCTCAAATCTTTTTTTTTTTTTTTTTCCTTTGATGATAGACTTCCATGGGAATAGCCAAATCAGACATCTTTGACACATCCAGTTTGTTATAAAGCACATTGAGCTTTTAGTAGAAGTCAACCAAGCCAGCATAGGGCCCTTTCCCCAGGGAGGCTGGGAAGCAATTCGTGTTTCATGAGGATCAGTGTTTGATTTTAATGTAATTTACGGATAGCATCTGAACTCGTGTGAGACCTGATTCCTGCTGCTATCCACAGCTGAACTAAGGGAAGGGTTGAAGTTCCTGTAGTCTAAAGGTTTCAAAAGTCAAGCAGCTGATAAGTAGTTGCTATGTAACTGCTGAGTATCTCAAGGGAGCTTAGTGCGCATCCTTTTTCAACGTGAGGACTTGAAAGAGAGTTAATAATCCAGGGAGCAGTGGAGGAAGCCTGAAAAATGGAAGATTTAAGGTGACTAAATATAGTATGCATGAAATCACTAACACAGTTGAAAAGTGATGAGGCCAAAAAAAATAAAAGAGGGGAGGCTCAAGATCCAGCTGGCCATGAGGCTGGGACTTAAACCAGATCCAAGAATTAAGAGAAGGCTCGCGCTGCCGAGCAATCGAAGGTTTCTTGGTGGGACTTCTGATGTTGCTGAATGGGAAGGAAGATAAGAAAGAATGAGATAGCTGAGAAAGATCCCAAAGGGATTTGAGTGGGAGTGGGAAGGAAAGACTCCATCATTAGCCTTCATGATAGGATAAACAACGGCAGATTTTCTGCCGTGGCGGATTACAGATGCGCATACTACACCCCAGAAGACACCGAGTAGATGGTGTGTTGATCTTAGGTGCAGTTATGGCCCCCGGAGGAGAAAGCTCTGAGGAGCTAGGCTCTGCCCCCAAGGACAGAAAAATTGCCTGTAGAGAAGGCAGCCAGAGCAATGGCTGGTAACTTCAGTGTAAGGAAGAAAGCTCTGACCACCCGATGCAGCTGCCACGCAGACCTCAGCTCTCAGCAGAGAGCTGTTGGGGAAACCTTTTTCTGCCTCAGCATATGGAGCAGTGCCGGTGGGTAGGAGACCAGTGCTAGTGGAGGAGGAAAAGAGCTTCGAGATTCAGGAAAATGATAGTCAGGGATTGCAGCTGGGGAAAGCTGCTCGCTGGATAACGGGATGTGGTTACTAAGAAACAGCTGAAATGTTGTGCATATATATCCAGAGCCTAGACAACAACACGGAGAAATCCAAGCTTCTGATAGGGGTTAGGATAGAAAGCATCTGAGGATCAGCAGCGTGGTAGAATACTCTTAATAACTGAACTCCAAGGATTTGAAGCACTTTGTGCTGTTCAGAATTAACCATAAGCGAAAGTTGTGCACTAGGAATTGCATGGTAGACTAGGAAAAGTACCTTGGTGTAAAAAGGACAGATGAAATCAGTTTGGCTCAAAATCACTTTGGAGAAAGATGACAGAAGGAGTAAAGAATCTGGTGCTAGCCCCAGGGTTAGACTCAAACAGGGATAGGGATCTCTGTAGTGTTGGTAGATAAATACTGCTTGTTATGAGGTGGTTTACTTTCCCAGGTAGAGATTAGAGAAGAAATGATAGGGCCACGGTATTCCTGGATGTGATTCCTTAAACTAGGGACTGAACCAACAGGAAATCAGCATTGCTTCAGACTTTGTTTTGAAAAGCAATGAGGATATTCTAGAAAATCATTGTGGATTGAGGATTAAGTTTCACTTTATGCTTAATCAGCTGCTGTAAGAGCTGGCTTCAGTCTTTCTGCCCCCTGTCTAGCTGATCCCAGCAGTCACACAGCCAAGGCTGAGTTACACCAGCAAGGTGACTCTGGAGAAAATGAGTCAGTTGGGGGAGGGGGGGTGAGCTCTGGTGCATCAAGCTGCCAGAGAAGACAAGAGCAAGTGCTCAGGGATGGTGAGATGTTCACAACCTTCCCATTCAGTGGCAGTTTAATCCGATTAAGTGCAATTTAAAATTCCTTCCTTATTAATCAAGAGTTGTTTCAGTTTGAAATATGGGGGGGAAGGAAGTTGGTTTGGAATTTAGAATTTGAATGTCATGGCAAATTTAAAGAAGCAAAGCCACTCACAGGTGTAAGGAGCCTAAGAACTCAATTCATTGACGTCATAGATAATGTAAAATTTATCTGGAGACTGAATCCCAAGTAAGGATGAGTTCTTCTGGTCTGCAGACCAGTATGTACAGAGAGACAGCCTGAAGATGCACAGTAAGACTAATGCAGGAATCCTGTGAGTAGTGACTTAATTATCTCTTTTTTTTTTCCTGAAAGTTGATTTTGATCTTGCCCATGATGTGAAAACAAATAAAACAAGTAGCTTTCATATGGTGAGGGGGGTAGAGAGTAATAACAATAATACACAGTGAAATTATTATTTATTTTTTGCTTTCTTTTCAGTAAGGATAGGAACTACAGACGAAAAGGCAAGCTGCATAATAAGAAAATGGAAATTACTACAGCCAGAAATAACTTAAGGACTGTAAAACACTTAGACCAAGAGAAATTTCCCCCTCAGAATTAGGAAAGAATTAGTGCTCATTGTAACTTACTTTAGCTGACCTTTCCTTCAGGGTGGTACCAATGGTTGGAGGAAGCACTGCCAGCGTAGAGGGGGGCAAAGAAGAATGATGCAAGCAGTTAAAAGATTGTAGTCAGCCATCACAATATTTAAAGCTTTGGAGAGCATTTGCGGGGGGGAATAATCAAGGATTTGGGAGATTAAAGAAAAAGAAGTGAAATACAATATGCTTGCTCCAAAGAGCTCATTTCAGTGACCCAATACCTATCTTTCAGAAGAATTAATTTTCTAGACAAGGAAGGCCAGCCTGTGG
Organism: Chloroceryle aenea; assembly: GCA_013399075.1. Taxonomy (NCBI): domain Eukaryota; kingdom Metazoa; phylum Chordata; class Aves; order Coraciiformes; family Cerylidae; genus Chloroceryle; species Chloroceryle aenea. The sequence continues at coordinate 112,789 of VWZY01000169.1, forward strand.
CCTTCAGGTCAGGTGTGATTGCCAGAACCTTTCCCAAGGTCTGCAGGTAAATCTTCCTGTTCAGCTCCATCGGTGGGAATCTGCAGGCAGGGATTAGTGTGGGTGGGGAAAACTGGTACCTCCCTCAAGAGTCTGAGAGTGTGGCTGCCAGGGAGCAGCGTCTGGAGACTCTTCCTCCTGCTTTGTGGCCCCCAAAGGACCAACAATTTGTAGGTGCTGAGAGAAGCCATGAAGTAGGTGATGGTGGGCAGGGAGGCAGATGGCATTATAAAAGCAGACTTAAATATAGCATTAATTTGGGCATGTGTTGCTAAATGCTGATTTCTTTGGGAGAGGTGAGTGACCCTGCAGATACTCTAGCATCATAAGACTGAAAAAGACTCTGAGATCATGCAATCTAAATTAAGGTTGTTAAAATTTGTTGTGTCTGCTGTAGAGATTAAGAAATTATTCCTTGCAGCATCCTGTTTTCATAGTTGGAGACACACCCAACTCTGTTTTCACCTCCCAGTCTCTTCAGTCTGCATTTATCCCTGGTTATTTTCCAAAACATGCTCCTTTTTTTGCTCTCTTTTGAGCACATACCTGTCTGGAAGAACAATATCCAAACTCGGCTCACTTTGCAGTACTCCAGCTGAGGCTTTATAAATGCTGAACACAGGTTGTACTGACATTCATATATCCCAGTATTCTGTTTGCAGTTTACAGCATGGTGCTGTTAACTCTTAGTAGCTCATAACTTGAATCTAACTTCTTTTTTTTTCTGTGGGATTCCTCTTTAGCCAGCTGATCTCCATTCAGTGTTCTGCTGATGACTTCTGCCTACAAGCAGTGTTTTGCATGCCATCTTTTTTTCTCCAACCACTCGTCCAATTTATTGTTTTGTCCTCCAATATAATTTGCAGTCCCACCAAGCTGGTTGGTTGTCAATTTAACAGATGTTGCCTCTGTTCTATCCTCTGGGTCACTCATGAAAACAGCACATAAGAGCAGGCCCTGGGTTAGGTGGCTGGGAACTGCATTATAGACACATATTTTGACCTCAAGGAAACTTGCCTTGATATAATTATTATTTTCAAATTCCTGCTGGCTTTTATTCATAGCCTTATTTTAAGTGTTTACAAATAGACTGCTTATATCTGCTGTGTTTTTCCTCCCCTTCCCCCTAATTGTGGGCTGTTCTTGTCATCAGCACCTTGAAAAGCTGCATCTTAGACCCACTTGAACAAAAAGGTTGGTCGGCTTTTTTCTGAGGCTGGCAGATGCAATTAATATCATTCATCTAGACTTTTGTGATGCATTCCACGGTACATCAGGTGATGAACGATCAGAGGAAGATGGGGATTAGTAGCGTGAACAGTAAATTAGGTAGGAATTGGCTTATAAGTCGTTAGCTATGTGGTGTTGAAATGGGTGGAGCAGTGTAGTGGTGAAATAGGTCTGGCTGCCAATAGTTGTTCATACATTATGGGACTAACTGCTTTAGTGTTTTCACTACAATGTTTGAACTAATTGATTAAATTTGATTAAATCTGGGTAGGATGAGGGGGATGAGGTTTCTTTATGCAGCTCAAATTGAATGTCCTTGAGAAACGAAGTAATAGAAATGAACAAAATCTAACTTCCTAAAACAGAAAGTGGTGGATTTGGGAGCAGATGGCAAATGTAGATGAGAGCTTATCCAACAGAAGCACTGGCATGGAGAAGGCTCGGGCCTTCTGGCCAGTCAGAAGAGAACTGTAAACCTGCTGAGTGACGTCAAGATGATTGCAGATGTGGCTCTGGGATGCGTGAGATACACCCTCCTGGAACAGAGGCATGCTGGTGTCCCTGTACAGCTGCCCCTGAGAGTGCTCGTTACTAACGGATGGAATTCTGGTCAGCCGTGGTGGAGAAAGATAAATTGAAGCCAAACAGAATACAGGGGAGGATGATGAGGATAACCAGGGTGTAGAAAGTACAGTGTAACACTCTTAAGTGGGAGTAGATAATGTAGGCTAGTAACGTTGTCATATATGCCAGTATGGGAGGAATGCAGGAATGTAATTAGTGCTATAAATAGATCTGGGAGGTAAATACTGTCTGGTATACTATCGGATGGATCCAGAAGGTTCTGAATTCACAGGATAGGCCTAAGCCAAACTGGAAAATACAGGAGAGGGGTACACCGCCTCTTTCTAACATACCAGTAGGCTTGATCTTGGAACAGGAATGCAGTTCACGTTTAGTGGGGAAACTTCGAAGTGAGACATAGTTGTGTGACCTTTCAGGGACCCTAGAGAGAAGAGAGGAGCAAGATCTGGATCATTTTGATTTTATCTTTAAACTCACAGCTGTCACAGTTTGAAGATGAGTGAATTTATAAAAAGCAGAAAACTTGTTATCTCGGAGAGAAATACTTTCAGCACCATCTGTCTTGTGTTTTCCTGAAAGGAGAGAGAGGGGAAAAAAAAGAAAAAGTGTTTGTTTGTCCATCCAGGTTGCTCCTGGACAGGCCTGTAGGAGGGCAGATGCGAGAGTCTAAAAATAACACTGAAGGGATTGGGGGGGAGGGAATCCATTAGGATGTCTAGGTTATTTTCTAATTTGTTGACTAGATAGATTTAGGGTGTTTCAACATCATTTCAGCATTATCCCGATGCTGGGATGTATTGACTGAAACCCCGTCTGCTCCATCAGACTTTTTACCATCAGATGTAAACTTTTAACCTCGAGTTCTTAGTGATTTATGCCTATAATGTTTTTGTCTTTGATGAGTCCTCCCAAACCTTTTATAGTCCAGAGTCAGGAATCAAACCAGTGTATCAGCAGTTCTATCTCAGTGTAGGCAGCCTGACAAAGTCAGGGTATGGTTGTAAAGCAATCACAGCAGGAAAAAGCACCGCTCAGGTTAGAAGATAGTCCTGTGTATAGTCTGAAGCTAGGCTGTATCTCTTCCTGCTTACATGAGAGATGTGGAGGTGAGGTTTACAGTCTAATATTTTTCTTTAAGGAGTGTATACTACTGTGTGGTTTCACTAAGATGGAGCTTTTTACAGAGGTGATTAAAACACAGTGCATCAACGTTGCTTAACATTTAAGTCTTAGTGTTTGGAAATATGAAAACACTACTTTTAGGGTATCACTTGAGCGTACGTATTTTGGATGTAAAGAGGATGTATTGCAAAACACAGAAATGTCCAAGTACAACTCTACTCCCAACGAGTCTGGGACTAAGAGAGTATAGAAGGCCCTGAATCCCAAAGGAGCAATCTTCTCTCCCGCCCCAAATGGCCTTTTCCTATTAAAGGAACCCAGAGACAGCCAGACACAAAGCCTGCAGAAGGGGGTTCCTGATGTCTTGGAGGCAGTGGAAGTAGAGAGGGAGGAAGGAATAGAATAATGTCACTATTCACAAGAAAACCCCAACAAACCCTCTTCTGAACATATTGCAAACTGAATGTGCATGTACCACAGCTCGTACTCTGCCTGGAACAGTGCAATGCGTCACTGTCAGTAAAGGAGAGTAAATGCAAAGGCTGGAGGAACGGCCTTGAGGAGTCTCTTGCTTCTGAGGAATGGAATCCACGTTTCTGTGTAACAACTTCATTGCTGTGATGATCTGAAGCAGGTATTTCCCTCTTCCAGCTTCTGGAGGATGTGTTCTGCTATAATCACAGAATCACAGAATCCTAGGGGTTGGAAGGGACCTCGAAAGATCATCTAGTCCAACCCCCCTGCTAGAGCAGGGCCACCTAGAGTACGTCACAACATAATACCGCTGTCTTATTTGTATTTTTCCCAAGGTTTTTGTACTTTACCTTTTGTATGTTTTGGAGGCTTTTGTTATGTCAGATAGCACCAGACAGGAGCTCCTTTTTACCCTGTATTTTCCTCTTGATCCCAGCTCTGTTCCAAGAGCCAGTTCCACTCCCTGTAGAGGCTCTACTCAGCCGAGCTGTTCCAGCCTACTCGAGTGACCATGCTATAGCATGTCATCAGTGTTGCGTGCCTTGGGTGGGGCGACAGGCATATGGGGAGCATTTCATATTACAAGAGTAGCTTGGATCCTGTCGTAGGACTGTGGGAATGGAAAATACTGGCACGGGTGCATTCTCACCCTTCTGGAACAAGAGGAAGTGATGCCTGGAGGGAGGCTCCCTCAGAACCGCACCCTGCTTCTCCACGATGGAGCCAGTGGCTTTTTTCCAGGAGGCAGCCCTGGGCCGAAGGGCCTGCTGGCAGCCTGAGCAGTCAGGGAGCCCAAACTGCAGTGGGAAGCGGAGTTTCACGTGCGAGGAGGCACTGGAATTGTTTTGGAGAAGAGCAAATAGAAAAATGCAAAATAAAATACAATCCGTGGAAGGGACAGGAAGCTGACTAAGCTGATGAATAGAAGTGCCTTAGACAAAGGAAGGAGAGAGGGAGTGGCTGGGCAGAAGAATTCAACAGAATTAGGAAAAAAATAGTGCTCTGGAGATCAAAGTTAACAAGGATATGGGGGGTGAGATGGAAAAAGGTGAGGCAGGTATCTAAGCTCTGGGGAATGAAAACAGAGAGGGACCTTCTGAAGCTGGATCTGGGTGACTCTCGGGAAGTGAGATGTGCCTTGGTGAGGCAGTTGGGAATGTGGCATGAGCGGGACAGGAAACAGAGGGCGAAAGGTGGAGTCCTGTTCTCTTAATGGGCTGCAGTTAGTGGGAAGTCTGAGGGAGGCTGTGCCAGATGTTGAATCGGAAGAGCAGCAGTTCAGTGGATGGAAGAAGCCCAAAGCTGATGTTTTCAATCAGGTTTGGTTTGTTGTTTTTTTCTAGAGGTGAGGTTGGAAGGATGCCAGGTAAATGACTGTTGCATACATTAAGTTCAGGGGAAGGAGGATGCAGGAACATTGTGAATATCGGTTGTAGGTCTGGAGGGAGAGAATGGAGACAAGAAGTTTGGAGGGAGTTTGGCGATATATTGTGAGGAAAGCAAGAAAGCTGAAGAAATGTGAATAGTGAAAAATGTGGATGGCCCCCGAGTTAAAAAGGGTTTAATGAATATTGCAGGAGGAGTGTGGGTAAGGACGTTGTGATCTTGAAGTTGTGCTTGCTTTGTGGAAGACAGAATGCAGTCCCAAGGTTAATAAGCGTTGTGGTACATTACCATGACACTTGGAAACTCACATGGAAGCCTGGGATTTCCTTGTGCAATATGTTGCAGAACAACCACAGAATAAAACGGGTTCCTTCTGCTGTGAGTTAAAATTTGAGAGTAAGCGAAGGGCAGAGGATACACAGAGACTGGCGGATAGAAAATAGGAGGCATTGCTTATGAGGGAAGGTGAGGCTTCCACAGATCAATGGCCAAGCCATTGTCAAGGTTTCGGAGATGAAAAGGTTTGAGATGACGCCACGGAGGGGTGCCTGAGTGTGTGCTCAGTATTTAGTCTTTGGGCAGAAATGTGGGGGTAGAGCACTGTTCCGTAAGTTCCAAGTAGAAGTATTTGTGTCTCTAAATGGCAGGCTGCAGAGGTGAGGTAGAGAGAAAAATGTCAGTGACAGGCTGCTAATAGAAGCTGAATCAGGGAGAGGTGTGGGAAGAAAGGAAACTAGGGGCAGCAATTGGACAAAGTACTACTTAGGTGGCTTCGCTCTGAAAGAACGAGTTGAGTTCGTACAAAGGACTGGGGACTTGTAACAGGAGAAATTAAAGCATTTTAGTCTGAAATTACTTGTCAGCATTAACAATCTGTAGTTTCTGAAGTCTTCAGATCATGTAAACACTGGCAGCCAGTTCCAGGTGGTCCGAATTCTCATGCGATACTATTGCTTACCGTGACGTTTGGCTTTTGTAATGCCATGACTCTGCTTTTTCTTTTACCAAGATTATTGATCTTCTTTTGCAGCAGGAACACCAGTTCAGCCATGAAAAGAGCACAAGTTTACCAGTGTAAATTGAGCATATTCCCAGAGCTGCGATAGAGTCCGGTGAAGTAGATGGGGATGAAGTAATGGGGAAAATCACACAGTCATGTTGATGCATGCAGCTTTACACGCCATGGCGCTTGCCCAGAGAAGGACAAAAGTGATTTTAAAAGGTGGTTGAAAATATTGAAAAGCTAGAAACCATATTTTAAATGGGATTAATTTGAAATATACTGTAAAATCACTTAGTGTTGTTAGGTGGGTCTTATTAATTGTATTGTTACTCCCGTTCCTCCATGCACGCCGTTGTCCTCGGCTTCTCAGTTCTGAAGAACGACTGGAGATGGCCTGGTGATGTTTTCGTGTGTCTGGAGGTCTCTGAGTGAGATTTGCCTGCCTCCATAACCAAAGAGTTTAAATGAAGAACTTGCCAAATGAACTGGCACCTAAATGCCAATTACTCTGTGTGTTGCAGCCTTAGTAGTAATGATCGTTTCACACACATTAGCTTCTGCTTTGGAGTTTGGCTTCTGCACTGGAGTGCACTGTCTGAGCTCAGTCGCTTTGCACAAATAGGGAATCAGAAAGGTAATTTCTGCACTGACGGGAGGCTGACCCTAGCTCTGCTCTTGCACTGTGTCATTTCTCCAGAAGTATCGCCATCAAACAGTTCTGCTTGCTAGGCACACCTAGGGCAGCACCCGGAGGAAGCAGATAAGTAGAAGAACTCTGATTTAAACGAGGAAGGCCGATTTAAATAATTTGCATTTGGATTCAACTGTAAATATTTCCTCCTTTGCCATATTTACACGGGCCGTTTCCTTGCCGGCAGCAGGGCACGCAGGGGTTTCTCGGCTGGGGCGTGGGGAAGGAGCCGTTCCAGNGGCCCAGTCGCTCAGCCAACCCCTCGGCCTCGGGAGCTCCAGGGAGAATCCTGCCAGGGCTTTAAAGGGGAGAAAGAAAAGGTAAAAAAAAAGAGCAGCTTTTGCAAAGGCGTGCCAGCACAACCCGGCCTGCCTTCCGCCGCAAAGCGAACAAAAACCAACCCGAAAACCTCCAGCAGAGGAAGGCGAAGCCACACGCCACCTGGAATTGTTCCGTGCGAGCTCTGAGAAGCGCAGACCCCGCGGTATCGCCGTCCTCGCATGCACGGCTTGAGCTAAGCCGGGGCTGCGGTGCAGCGGGGAGCGCTTTGCCGAGGCTGAAGTTACGACTGTGATTTTTAGGAAGGCAACGTCTGCGGTTTTCCGTCGATTTTCATGATTATCTGTAGTTCTAGCGATTATCTGCAAAATAGAGCACAATGTGTTACCAGTAATACATGTATCCTATGGCAGCGAGCCAAGACAGTAATTGAAGGTCAGGGATTGTTTGCCGAGTGCAGTTCAGTGTGCTGCCTGATTCCATAGGGGACTGGCAGTGCCAAAGAACAAAGGCTGCTCTGTTCTGCAAGCTTATAGCATGGCTTACTTGGCAGAGTTCAGGCCCAATTGTGAGACGAAGCAAACAGTAGTTGGAAAAAGCACTAAAATAATGTGACGATTAAATAAGCTGCTCTAAAGTGTAGTATTTTGCAAATGTCATAACCAGGCTTGGACAGGAATATTTTCCGTAGGCTTTGGGACTCTTAAGACACTAATTTTTAAAGTTTGTGTTTAACAAGCAGTGCCCTTTACGTGGCAAATCTGCGTTTTGTTAAGAATACACACGTGCTCGTTGTGGTACATTTAGTAGGCTCTAATGGTGTCAACGTCATTTTTCGTTGCCTTAGTGTACTTAACATTAGCAATTACACCAGTAGCAGCTCTTTGGGGTTTTTTAATACACTCTTAAAAGGTGTTTTTCCACTTTTTATTGAGATCCTCTTAAGTGAAACCCTTGGAACTAGAGTTGCGGGGTTAGTACTCCACGTGTAGCTGGTGCTACTTGAGAATTTTTAGCAAAACCCCTCTGTGGTAATGAATACCCTGGGTATTAATATTCTTTGTTACTAAGTCGCAGTCTATTAATAAAGCTTTGTCCAAACAGGCAAACTTGCCTGTCCTCCAGACAGTCTTGTGATCTGTATTTGAACAGCGGCTGTCTTGGCTATTATGAAGGATTGCCTGCTTTGACAGTTGCACCGCATACCGCGCAGCTATCGCGGCACCATTAGTTTAATACTAGCATGAACTTACCTTGTGCTCTGTGTCAGGCCTAACTTGTTTGTTTGTGCTTCCTGAAATAGCTGGTAGTGTTTGGACTCTTTACTGGAGAGAAATGGTAAAACAGCCCGCTGAAGCCCTGTGAGAAATGGTGTGAATTTGGTGGTAGTGTATTTTGGGGATATTGGTGCTTCTTGGAGGTCATCTCAAAGGTGCTTTAGAAGTTAGACTGAAGGTCAGACAAGTGCGGCGTTAAGTTTGGAAAAATTACTTCTTGACTAATGGGCAAAGTCTGGGTTCAGGATGTTTCTTCATGTCAGCTATTCCTGATGGGTCAGGTTTTACTTTTTGGAGGTGGTCAGACCTCTGCAGAATCGCATCTGTGAAAGACTCCCTCGCTCAGCTGACAAGCTGCCCTGCTGCTCTTTGGTGACAGAGAATCACAGAATCACAGAATCCTAGGGGTTGGAAGGGACCTCGAAAGATCATCTAGTCCAATGGGCACGCTTCTGCACCAACTGGCTAATGAAGGTTGTGCAAACCGCAGCCTCAAACGTGGAATAAGGCTGCATTTTAGCCTCTGCTACTGCATGACCTCTCTTGGTACTGGTGAAGGCAGCTGAGGTGTTGTTCCCCACTACCCTGGGGAAGGTGGGGTGGAAAAGAAGGAACTGGAAAGAAATTGGGTCAGAACAGTGTCATGGAGATGTCTGGTTTTGTTTTTTTTTTTCTCTGGAGATGAGGAAGTGCAGCCCTTC
>VWZY01000169.1:124285-146560 GCA_013399075.1 Chloroceryle aenea
GGTGGTACCGCCTTTCGCCGGGGTGCGTCGCGTCCGCGTCCCGCCGGTCGCTTCCCTCTGCGAGCGGCTCCCGCACCCCCGCCGGGGAAGGGCTGGGGGAGCAACGCCGCGGGTGGAAACGGGCCCTGCCCGGAGGGAGCGCGGGCAAAGGAGCCCGCGAATGGGAAAACGCGGTACTCGATTATTTTGTCAAATCTGCTTTATTTATCTTATTTTTTTCTTATTTCCCCCTCGCTAATTCTGCCTTTGAGTACAAACCATGGCAACAGACAGGCGTTGGAAGAGAGCTACGGCTATTTTTGATGATTAAGTGTGGTAGTGAAAAGGTGCCAGTGTTTGCGCTATTGCAGACTACCCAGCGAGACTAAAGAACACGATGTGGAAAAGTTTGTTGACTAGCACGTACAAATAGGAGGTTTACACGATCTTCTCAATCCCTCTCGTTTTAAAGAGGAAAACCTGCACAGCGTTACGGGCCCTAGTTTAAGATTAGCTTTCGTGAACAAATTTTAGTCTCTCTACGGTGTAACCTTCAGCAGAGAGAGATCCTTTTTTCCCGTTTCTTTCCTTCGGTGCTGTGCCCGTGCCCAGGGCGCTGCGCTCTCGCAGGCGGGAGGCTCGGGCCGCCTGGCTGAGCAGGCTCCAGGGAGGCAGCTGAGGGGGGGCGGCAGCACGCGTGGGATGAGCCGGGCGGCAGCTGCGAGCTGGGCTGTAACCCGAGCGTCTGCCGCAGGGAGCTGCTGGGTGTCACGGCCTGGCAGCGGCGGGNCTTACTGGCCTTAGGCAGAGATAAAAGTGTGCTCTGTGCTTGCTCAGTGCTGCTTCCCTGGGAGAGCAGCGCCTGTGGTTGCCGTGGGGGTTTTGAAACGATAAATAAATAGATGAGTTCTGTTACTGGGCGTTACAAAAAGCAGTCCGTGAGTAATCTGCTGTGTTCGTATTTGGTCAGGGCCGTCGAATAGTTTTGAGATTGTTTGATGTGAAGCGAGGGTATAGGAACATCTTCTAAAAATGGGTTTGGCTTTTCAGAAGGTGAAAAACCAACATTTTTTTCCTCTCGTCTCAGAGCTGTGCCATATGCCTCCCCATACATAGGCAGGTTATCTTTTACACGACCTGGGGTAAAATAATAGGGAGGGCAGAGTAAGAAATACGGTTTTAGTCAGAAAGGAACCAAAGTGTGTGTGTTCATAGAGCTCCCTTTGGCCTAGCAGGGAAATTTGGTGGGGAGAACAAGTGGGGATTTTTATTTTTTTTTTTTAAGCAGCCACTTAGAAGAGCGATGAAGTGAGATGCCACTTAAAACTGAGTGCTTGAGTCCTTTACTTAATTGTGGTCTTCAGGGATCTGGGTTAACATAGATGGTAAAAAAAAGGCTTTATATGATCTTGAAAGGGAGGTTTTTGTTTGAAGAGGTTCAGTTTTTCCTGGTTTCAGCTGGTACGCTTGATTCTCCCTAGAGTTGTCCTCCACTTTGGGAACAGAAAGAGGGAGCGTCATCTTCTGTAAGCCTGCAAGGAGCTCGTTGGACCTTCTTGCATCTATTTTCATGTCGTTACATGCCTGGCATGCTTGCCTTTGGTAGTTGGCTCTTGCCTGTTGTGCTCTTAGTTAGTTTTGCATTGTGCATATGCAGTGTATGATGTGAAACTTGGTCGTGTCTTCCATCTTCAGATTTTTCAAATCCCTGCCGTGTCCCAGTTTGGCTATCTCCTTGGTGACCTGCCTATCTCCCGGAGCTGGTGGAGTCTGAACTTTGCTTTCCCAAATCCTGCTTTTATTAAAGGGTGGGGTTTTGTTGTTCTTTGATAGTGGGAATGTTTGCTAATAGAGTCTGAAAAAATCTCAAGTTGTGTGCAGCTGAGCAGCCATCTGTGTCTGAGGTGTGTGGCATGATGGGGTAGTTCTGCTTTATTTATTTACATATTTTTCCACTGCGCTTGCGGGATAGCCTGCATCCTCCACATGCGTATTTTGGGGGCGTTGGCCTGTCTAGAGGCTTAGATCTGTGAAAGCAAGTGAGAAGGCATTACGTTTCTCTTCTCAGAATAATCACGCTCACAGATCTATATTTAGAACCAGTTCTTTTAGTACCATCAATAAGATAAACCAGTGGCTCACACATAATTTAATCTGCGGTGCTGTCTGAATCCTGAACGGTAACTGCAGGCTGCATTCCACATGGTTTCATTTCGGCTAATGATGTGGTATGTCCTGTTGTTGGGAGTCGGAAATGTGTTTCTTGACCTGAGTAATGTCCCAAAGTTAGAAAGGAGTCAGCATGTAAAAGGCAGAACAGTGCATGTGAAGATGCAGGGGCAAATTAAGAACTGAAAGACTGCAACGTTGACTTGAAAAAAAGAAAAGTTTGTCCACTTGTGAGTTTATACATTCAGTGCTTTGCAATTGCAGCTCAACTCCACCCTCTCTCAACTCCAACCATTATCAGTGCAAGATCCATTACGGGAAAGCGATACAAGAGCAAAGGCCCTTTCTTAACTATCAGAGGTTAAATAATTTACTGTTCAAACTCCGTAGTAGTATATTATCATACTCTCCTGCCCCTTCAGCCCTTTTATCCAGTTACCCTGTCGTTGAGACGGCAGATAGATGACTGGCTGATAGGGTTTTCTTTTCCTTGCTTGTGTGAGAAATGGTAACAGCTGAAGTGAAACCTTAAATAAAACGGAAACAAGAATGTAGGAGATTAAACCTGAGCTTTTGTAGGGTTGGGTATACTGACTGGAAAGTATCCTCTCCGGTGAAGTCTTCTCTCGTGTGTGTAGGAAGTCCCAAAGCTGAAGCTCCGGAGAGGCCTGGGTTATATTTAGCCTAATTGCAAGGCAGCACCTTTGTAAAGTAGGTAATGAAGTCTGATAAAACCTTGAGTGCATCTCTCGGGAGCTGCCTGCAGACTGGTGGAGGGCAGGTCACTGGCGCTGCTGCCGCCTTGCTTAGGTGGCTTTGGTGAAGTTACAGGGTTGTTCCGTGCCTCAGTTTCCCCGGCTGTAAATGGGTGGCAGTGATCATGACCCACCCCTTATATCAGAAGTACTTGGGGTCTGCTGCTGCCTGCTGTTGCATGTGAGCTAGCGATGTTCTGTTGCGATAGCAGCATCCAACAGATGTTGCTGTAGCATTTGCATGATGCTTCATGTGGTTTGACCTGCCCTTGTTTCTCCTCTTTGTCTTTTCCTCCTGCATTTTAAATTTAGAATCGGTCTCAAAGGGCTTTTTTTTTTTAAACTCTGTTTTCCCTCATTACTATTTTTTTTTTTTTTTGGCCTGCAGAATAACTTTCCTCGTTTTTTTCTGTCCTTCCCTGTTGTTTTCCTTTCTGTCCTGCATGCTCTTTCTGCTGGCCGTTTCTTTTGTTCACCCTCGCCTTCCTCTTGCTGTTCCTGTCTTCAGAGTCGCATTTTCTCTCCCTCCATCCGCTGGGATTTCCTCTCCACCTGACTCATCCCCTCTCGGTACATCCCCGCGCAGTCACGCTCTGCTCGCGCCTCGGTTCCAGGAATCCCAGCCGGGGACNATCTAATCGTGCTCCTGTACTTTGAGCTGCGGCGGTAAACACTCTTGCTCAAGCACAGCGAGGGAAAGGCAGGATGTATGGTGTAGTTCCCTTTTCTATCTGTTTTTTTCCACCAACGGCACAAAGGGAAAACGACAAGACACAAAACCCTCCTTTCTTGTATAATTAGTAATTGTTGCTCTGTTTTATCTTGTTTTGGTGGAACAATTATGTCAGTGTTTATACAGTCGTGGGGGGTTTGATGTGCTGAGTGTTTTGTAATCGGTAATTTTTCTTTTTTTTTTTTTTGTTTTCCCTAATAGACATTCAAGCCCTTGGTTGGAAAAAGTGTATACAATTCAATTACTGCAGTAGAATTCCTTGTGGACAAACAGCTGGATTTTATAACTGAAGATAGTGCCTTTCAGCCCTATCAGGTAAGAAATTCGGTTAGTATAGAAGTACTGATCAGTTAGCATACTTAAAATCCACGTATTTATGTTTTTAACTGCATTTTGCAGTCAAGCTCTGTGTTACAGAAAAAAAAAATCCTGTTGTTTATTGACAGAGATTGTTGTTCGTTTCATGAAAGATTATGTGAGGTCTGTATCTGATTTTAGTGAATCTGATCATGTTGAGGGGTACTGTGCAACTGATGCTGTTGAACCACCCCTTAGTAAAATACCCGACCTCTTTAAAGGTCACTGTGTAGGTAAAAGACAGCATCTGGCTTTCTGGAGCTGGGCTTTCATTTCTAGGTCTTTGCACTACTACAGTGATACCGGTCTTGCTGTTTTTTTTGAGAATGAATAGCAAAAAAGAGTAAATTCTTCAGAAAGAAAAATACTTCCTCTTGCTGCCTTTCTAAGCCTGCTTAAATTTTCATTATCCTCGATTTTCACGTCTTTTATATCAATTAGCACATTGCTATGTTAATGTGCATGTGTTTAAAGAACAAGATAAACAATGACACTCCTACCTCCTTCAGAAGAAGGTCTAAAAAATCTCTTCTGTGACAAATAGAAATGCATTTGATACTTCAACTTGCTCTGAACCGTTTGCAATTAGAATAGCCATAAATTCTTTCTTACAGTTGGGATGGTACACTGCAGTGATACAGAAATAGTACTCTGAGGCTTGGAATAACAGATGGCCCTGAATAAATGATATGTAATTTTGTCCTGACACCCCTCCTGCTTCACCAAGACGACTTTTTTTTTTTTTTTCCCAGTGCCAAATATAGAGCTAGAAAAAGAGAAGCAACTGAGAGAGAATCCTGGGGAAAGGAGAGGGAGGTTCAGTTTGTGGAAGAGATGGTGCTTTTTTGTGCCTGTGGTGGGGAAGCTAAACGTGTTCAGTGCTTCTCGTCAGGGTGAGGTTGCATGTTATGACTCAAGCTGCTCAAACAGCTTGGCCCTGCTGCAAAGGACAGTTCCCACTGTCAGACCCCATGCTAGCGCCTGCAGCCTTCTGAAACAGCACAACCTTCATTTCTAAAAAGGGGGGGGGATGTGGGGGGTGCAGAGGAGGAGGGCAGAAGCCGGTGATACCGGTGAGCTGAGCTGCATTAGCCCAGCGTGCAGCAAGTGCTGCTCCAGGGAGGGGGTCAGGATGACGCAACACAGAGTGGGATATCCTCCTTTGGCAGCAGCAACCTCTTAAATCAGCTGAGCCGTGAAGTGTAAATTCACCCTCGGAGTCCAGCTGCAATCTTCCAGATTCATTTTACAAAGCAAATACTTGTGCTAGCCTCTGTCCTTTGCCTGAAATCTGTCAAGATCACATCTCGATAACGCTCATTCCAGTAACAGTAATTGATCTCCTTTTGGCAGGGGATCATTTCTTACAAGAGGAGCTGAGCAAAACAAATTGAACATACGAGAAGGACTGCCCTTTGTGAAAGGATCCTGTTGCCAGGCCTGGCTGCAGTAACGTAGCAATGCTAGATGCGTTTTTAGGTCACTCACTTCAAGGAGTATTTATTGATGTAATATTAGACCCAGAAGCACCTTGATTTGGGAAGGTGCATACAGATTGAAGGTGTCATGAGAACAGCTGGCTTTATAATATCTTGGTCGATAATACTGCAGTTAACAGCATTAGCAGCTTTGGGTTTAGGAGAGGTGTTGACCAAAAACGACTTGGAAATTTTAGTAAGTTCCCAGGCATGTGTCTCTGCAGAGCTAGCAAGGTCTCCTTGCCAAGTTTTATCAGTTAATTGCAAAGATAAGAGCTTTACTGAATGATAATGTCTTCAAGAGAACATAAACTGTTTGGGTTTTGGTTTGGGTTTCCTTTTTTCTTTCCTTTTTTTTTCAAATATGCTAACTGAATTATCTACCAGCAGTGTGTTAGAAAAATCAGCTTGATGATTATGACACTGGAAGATACCTGAAGTTTGAGGATTGTCTGTAATAATTTGTTCTATTTGCTAGTTTTGCTGCTTTTTTTTTTTAATGCTGGAAATCACATTCATAGCCCAGTCATTTAATGTAAGGTCATTTTTACCTGTACCTTTTATTTTCTGGAAGGCCTTCCTTTTCTTTGCCATGAAAACAGGTCCTAGATAAATCTCTGGTAAACTTCCTGTTAAAATCTTTCTCTAAAAAGAAGAAAAAATAGCCTGCTTGGTCTGGAATACTGTTAACCTGCTTTTGAGCCGAAGACAGAACTGAGGAACCATTCTCTGCAGAGATGAGTTGACTTTTGAGCCTTTCTAAATGTGTTTAGTTTTTGGTTTAAGCTCTCATGGCTGCACATTTTCAAGATGAAGTCCTTGGAGACATGGTGATCTAAACACTTTTTATTGCATTTTGCTTTTAGTGCCTAAAATTCCAGTACCTTTCTGCCAAAACAAATAAAGTTTGAATCTGTGTGGGAAGACTCCATTTCACTTCAGATACAGTTCTTAACTACTGAGTAATTTTTCCCACCGTTGCATATACTTGTAATACTCATAATGGGCAGCAGATGAGCATTTGGTACGAGTTCTGCTCAGACCATTTCTGATCAAAACCCACAGCGCTGTTGAATAGAACGCAACGCTTGGGCTAAAGGGCTTCGTGAATGAGGTGGTGCTGTCCAGTTTTTCCAGGTGACAACTGCTCAAGACAAAGAAAACAGCACACTTGGCACCCTTTTAGGCTTGGCAGGAAAAACAAAGTTTGAATAGGCAACGAACTAAATGATGGTCGTTACCGAAAGCGGTTCTTGCAGAACCAGAGTGAAGAGACTTTGGCAGGGCTTGCTGGGGAATAGTGAACCGTGGATTCCCATGCCGTGTCTGCTCTTTGCATAAACAAACATCTTGCAATTGTTAAGGGATCCAGCAACCTCCATAAGAGCTAGGTGAATATCATTATTACAAGTAGGGTATGTAGCTGCACTGTACTAGCCTTTTTCATTATTTTTTTTTATATCTTCCCCATGTTTTTTCTATAGCAAGCATTACACTTGTCAGTGGATTTGTTTTTTACAGCTTCATGTGTTACGGGATTTTCCATGTGTACTGCTTTGAATCCTGCCCTTCTCTGTCAAAATTCCTTGGGTTCTGTATCTGTGGTGCCTTAGACACCAACCTACTTCTTGTTTCTGGTGGCTTTTGTCTCTGTTGCTTCACAGAGGTTACAAACGATTATTAGTCCTTACGTGAAACTTGTGTGTGACTGAGAGTGACTCATTCATTAATCTGCAATGGTCAGACTGTTTAGTCATGCACTTCTTTTTATGGTGGTGACAAGGGGACCTTGAGGAAAAAGCAGGTAGGAACATTTACCACGCTGCTTTGCTTAGCAATGAAATGAAGATTCTGGTCTTTTGCTGGAAGTGATAGACATAAAATAGACATTTTCTGTGTCAAACTGGTACCTGCAGGAGCTGCAGTCTTGGTGTGACTTGTGAGTCAGGTCTGTAGTATTTTTCTACTTACATTTACAATATATCATGTGTTTTGTGATTATGTAAAAATGAATATAGTGGATTTTGTAGTGGCTCTTGCTGTGAATTGAAAATGAACACACTCTCAAATACTTTTGCCATTAAAATATTTTAAGCAAAACCACAGTAAACCTGCACAAATACAGGCGTGACCTAAATTACAGCTGAAATGGTTGCCTGTAATGCTCAGTCACCTGTACTGTCCTGTGACAGTTACATGGCTGCTTGTTATGATGCATGTAGTAAGCTAAGCAGCAGCAAAGCTGGTTATGC
The DNA here is from genome assembly GCA_013399075.1 of Chloroceryle aenea. NCBI lineage: Eukaryota > Metazoa > Chordata > Aves > Coraciiformes > Cerylidae > Chloroceryle > Chloroceryle aenea. The sequence goes on from VWZY01000169.1 coordinate 132,009, forward strand.
CTTAATTTGTCTAAGCACTGTGGTTTACTTGAAGGAGTATAGATGGGAATGTGAAGTATTGAAGCTCAACATATGGTATGTGTGACCTCATCAGTGTGGTGTTTTTGTCCGGGTGGTGTTTGGCAGTACCCGTCACGGGCACTATTAGGCTGGAGTGTGTGATTCTGCTGTTGCTGGCCAAAGCAGCTGGACTTGACTGCACTATACTTTGGACAGGCAAGTAAAGAATAACAAAAAGTGTTTTATCCTGTGTTTCTCCATGATCATGCTTGTGGAAAGACCCAAAAAGACTCTGTCTTGCCCAAGCAGTCCCTGCATTTCAGCCGTGTCTGGATAGGGCATAGCAGGCTGTGTGCCAGCTTGTAGATCTCCCCGTGCATACGCGGTTTGTGCGCACACTACTTCGTGTGTGAGAGAGAATTGGTTTCTGAAGGATTTGTGAGCACGTGGCGCTGAGGCAGGGCAAAGAACTCCAATTAAGTTCCTTCACAATCATTCAGCTTCCTGCAAGGAGGGTATTTCACCACTCAAGGAGGGAAGTGGAAGGGTGTGCACAGAGTCTTCAGAAAGTCCTCCTGTATATTGAGTTGATTTCAAAAAATCCCCAAACTAGGAAACAAAAAATCCCTGCTAAGAATGAAATCGGAACACACTTGAGTTCTCTGTGGTGGAATCTCTCTGTGAGCCACTGTGATTATTCACATTCTCCTTCAGAACTTCTGGTTTTGAAGACAGGCCTGGTTGCCTTACCATTTCAGTGTGTCTACCTCTGTGCTGAAGGTTGCAGATGTAAAGATAGGGCACTGAGAAATCCCCCGTGGGAGGTGTTACGTGCACAGCGCTAGGTGTGTGTACTTTGCTCGTTCTCTGAATCTGCATCGCACGTCTGGGAGCCAACAGGTCTAATGTCTAACACACCTTAAACAATCAACTTCCTACGAATCGGGAAGTGGGGACATTGGATTCAGCACCTAATTCTGTGCTAATCTCACTTGATCTATTAGAAATACGAGCTCTATAAACCATCAAGCGAGGCTTGAGAAGACAGCTTGTGCAGCTCTGGTACTCTCCTTTTCTGTTTATCATGGGCAGACGTTGGGTATTTCAGGTCTGGATGCTTTGGGGCTTTGTGACTTTTATTGCTTCTAAGAGCAGGCCAGTGATGTAGCAGGGATTGTGTAGTAATGACGTGCACATAAAAACAATTCCTTAAACATCTTGAAACGGGGATAAAATAATGTTGGTGGGGTGTTGTTGTCTCTGTATTTTAAGCACCCCATAATCAAATAGGTACTCATCTTTCAGACTGCTCTTACTTAAAATTTCAGACCTAAAAATAGCCTCTGCAGCTGAAAATGGCTTTTCTCATCAACTGGTACCTCCGCTGACCAGGCGGGCAGGAGCTCTGGGGTTGGTCCCACCCTTGGAGGCTGACAGAAGCAGCTGAGGAACTGACCAGTTGACAGCGGGGTCTGTCATGTGCTCCCCTCCTGCTTTCATTTCCTCCCCTGGCTACGGAGGTGCACACAACTTTCTGCATCTTTAACTCTTCTCAGCATCGTGTTTGAGCTGTCTCTGTTCTTTCCCACGTCTCTGGTGTCTGGACCACCCATATGCAGTCCAGCTGGCTTCTCTGGCAGCGTCATAAAGAGCGATGGTCTAAACAGCCTGTTACTGACACATCTATGTTTAAGTGTAGGGTTCCAGCGTGGGGGGAAGCAAAAGGCTGCATCCAGCTAGAAGTAGGTCAGATGACACACCAGTCCTCAGCCCCAGCCACACATGTGGGACAGAAGAGCTTCACTGGAGCGCTCGCAAAGGAGGAGGGATGAGGGGAGGAGGAATTGGCCCCCTCTGTTTGTAGCGTCGGGGGGAGATGTACATCATGTCATCTCTCCCAAGCCTCTGTTTGTGTCTCCCTTTGAGGAAGCTGCTTCCCTGAGGACTTTACTGTCTTTATTATCAGAGCAGGTAGAGTGAAATTGTACCTCTCTGGTTTACCATGATTTCTTAAGAAATAAAGGTGTGAGTCACTTTTTTTTTTTTGTCTCTGAGGCTTGACACAGGAGTGGAGCTCTTCCAGATCTGACAAGCCTTAGGGAAATCAGCAGCAAGGAGGTGAAGACATCAGGCAGTAGGTGGGTGGTGTAGGTGCTACAAATAGTGTGGCTCCCCCAGGTAGTGCAGGGAGTTCAGGTGGAACTGCTGATGATTGTGGGAAGGCACGTGAAGAAGAGGGGAAAGAATTGTGAGGTCTCTGAGATGAGCTGAGGTTGCTGCAATGGAGTAGGTCTCAAGACTATAAGAAAACATGTTTCCTTCCACTGTGGTCGAGAAACTTGTTTCACCTTTCCTGCAATTTTGGAAAAACTGCAGTCGGTTAAATGGTTTGACTTCATTAGTCCTACTCCAGGAGGTAGCATTGGAATAAATGATTTAAAGTTAGAAATGCAAAACAGAAAGATGGAACAAAACTTGTTTCTTCTTTGAAGGTGAAGATCAAATCATTTCACTGAAGTATCTTAGTGCTTCTCAGAAGCAGTCTTGGGATTACTGAATTTACAAATCCAGTGTTTCTGGGTAAAGAACTTCCTGTGTTTTATCACAAATTATGACCTTTTTTTTTCCCCACCAGTAAAAGCCCGTGGAAGATACCACTCAGTTGTAAGGACACCTTATCCTTGGTTTTCTTTGCTTAAAATGTCCAGTCTTCACATTTGATTCCCTAAAAACAACAACTTAAAGCATTTTTCTTAGTGTTATTCTTAACCAATGTTATTTTCATAACCCAGACACCAACTCAGCCCCTCGGAAGTTGGTTTCACTTGATAACCAGATAGTGCTTTGCCAGGATCTTCTTGCTTTCCCAGTGAGTTGCTCTGTGTTGGGATTGGGAATCCCTGGTGCTCTGGGGAGCATTGAAGCGTGCATGAGGGTAAAATCACGCAGTCATTGCACGGGAGTTGCTCACCCAGGGAAGGAGAAGCCTCCTGGTGTTTTGGGTAGGGGCAGAATGGGAGTCTCATCGAACCCCATTTTTTCTAAGCTTTTGCTTGATGTGATAAACACAGTAGCTCACCTGATGAGATGCTTATGGTCCCAGTTTGTGTCTTCCTATGACAGGACGTGGCTTTGTTTAGGTCTGCCACTCTACATTTTCTTACAAAGCCTATTTCTGAAATGACACCCAGGAGGTGTAGCCTGGGGACAGTGCTCTGTCGGAGCTGCCCCACAGCCTTCAGCAAGCTGCAGTCAGCACAGGTTGAGAGCTGGAGCAGTTCCAGGTCTGTCTCTGGAATTCCTTTTCTGGGCCAGGCATCTGGCGACAAACTCAAGTAGTTCTATACAAATTTGAATTGGTTACTGTTATTTTTTTAATTAAACCCAGGTTTGACTCCTAGTATTTCCTTGGACACTGGAATAACTTTGCTAATAAACCAAAAAGCGCAGTATTTGTTTTGATGCAGGGGGCTTGGTGTGCAGCATTTCCTGATCAGGCTTCCTGTCTTTTTAATGTTACGCTAAATAATGGCAGTTCTGAAGTTCTCTGTGGTTGGTTTTGTGTTTTTTACTACTATTATTTGTAAATACTGATCCCACTTTTCAATCTAGCAAACAATTCCTGTCTTTTGCATGGAATTGAAATGAACTCTCCTGGCTCTTTCCCCTGCACCCCCCTCTTCTTGTGCGCCTGCCAGCATTCCTGGGAGCATACTGTAGTTTAGTATGCTTTTGCTGAGCTTTGAAACATAATAATTTCTGTGAATCTCCCAAATTCTTCTGTAGCTCGTGATTTTAGTAGGGAATTTTAAGCATACCCTTTAGAAATTAGATTTCAACCATAGAGGCTGGGATTTTACCCAGTGTGACTGTTTCCTTCCCTCTTGCTGTCTTCCTGTCACCGCTCCACACTGCTTTGGTATACATCAGATAAAATCAGGGTAAAGCAGATTTCAGGATGCTTGAGACTTGGTAGCTAAAGTCTGATGCTTGATAGGCTTTCTCCCCACGTAGTGTAGATCACTCTTGAATTAAGTTTTTAATAGGAGCTTTTTTGTTCTTTGTGCTAGTAGATTTATGGATGGAAAAGTATTGTGAAATAGATGAGCGTGGTATCAATTTGAAACACCAAATGATTTTCCTAAGTTTCCCCAAGGAGCTTATTGCAGCAACAACTGAAACATCCCTGTTTTCTGATTAGCGATTTAATCTTTCCTCTTTGCTAGGCCATTATTCATCTGTTCTATAAAAGGCACACTCCAGAGCTCCCGAGAGCTGTAGTGTTAATCCAGATATGATACACATTCCCGCTGGTCAGACCTCTGTTATTTATAGGGAACACTCTTAAGTGGTTCCAGCAGGTCAGGATGGAGCTCTTAGCAGGCAAAAAGCACACGATGATGGCTGCCTTGCTTCTGATGCTGTCTTGGAGCAGAGGCAGCATTTCCCTGTTTGCACAGTGATGGGCTTGCTGTTCTGTGCCCAGCCAAACAGCTGAGGAGTCTCTGCGCGGTGTCCCTGAGAACAGAAAAGTGTCATCTTCTGAAGGAAATGCTGCAACAAAATGTACTAATTTTTTTCCCAAAGCAGATGCATCACTTCTGTGCAGTGCTGCCTTAGTTCTGTGCAATATAGTGGTACTCATTTAAAAGGTGAGAGAAAGGGGTTTTATTCCCGACTGCTTTTGTATTACCAGCATTATCAGTCGGCGCTCTTAGGTAGGTCTGTTCCAAGAAACACGTTTTCAAACGAGCCACATAAAACCACTTGAAAATCAAAGAGGAATTCAGCAGTAAGTGGAACAAACGCCACTGGAGCTGCCTTGCAAGGGCGTTTTGAAGATATCTGATGGATTATTTCCTCTTCACAAAACCAAAAAACAAAGTTGAGATATTTTTATTCTTGGGAGGGATTTTTATTTTGCCCATAATCCTCATGAGTTACGGGGGAAAGGAGCTGGAAAGTTCTACGTTCCCAGGGTTCCTATTTGGTAAAGGAGATGGAGGTTATTTGCGGAAGAGACTGGGTATCTCTGACTGCTCCTAAGCTGGTGGTAGTTCAGATGGTAGAGTCATTCACAAGAGTGAGATCCTCTGAAGCACGTTTCTCGGAGGTGGTGGTGATTCTAGGAGCTGTTGCCACTGCCATGTCTTGAGTAGGGTGTTACAGATTTGAATTAAGTCGAGAGACCTTTGCTCTTAGTTATCAGTAGTCTCACTGGAGAACACTGGGGTGCTGAGTGATGCAACCCATAAAAGATTTGATGGAAGTAACTGCCGTGAGGTAAGAGTTGAACTATCCAGTCGTTACCTGTGGTGATGGCATACAGCTTCCCAGCTCTGCCACTTCAAGCTGCCACCAGTAACTTCGCTGCTGTTGATGCGAGGAAGATGTGTCTCCTGCAAAATGGTCCACCTCTGAGCAAGAACTGATCTCTTGGCTTGATTTCTGGGGACATTAGACTGACTTTCTAGCAGCTCACTAGCCCAGGCAACTGATGATCAACCAAATGTACTTTCTTCTTTGCTCAAGTGCACCTCCATCCATACAGCTTGTCCTTCAGCTGGTAGGATTTGGGGAGATACCTTCTGAAAGCTGTTCACAATTCACAGGGTGTCTGGGTCTCAGTTTAAATTTTAATATCAGTGTACCAAAGATTTTTCTCCAATCTGCTCGCTTAGCTGTTCTCCTTGTTAGCATCAACTTCAATCTGCTAATTGCTTGCTTCAGGGAGATGTCTGCACTTTGAGGTTTCTTTTCCCATAGTGGTATTGAGTTGCTTGGTAAGTGACTCCGAGGCTTGTTCCAGTATCACCACATGACTTGGGAGTGGGGTAGGACCAGAGCTCCCTCCCAGCTTCTCTCAGGAGTAGATAAAAGAAAATGCAAAATTAGGACAAAGTCGCTTGCTGCTGAGGTGGTGGTGATAAATGTGTGGAGAAAGGGGAAGGAAATGTGATTCAGTGGAAAACAAAAGAAAAGCAACTGTTCGGCTGCCCTCGTCAAAATGAGGCAGAAGATGGACGCAGGGCAGAGCTGTTCCCCTAACCTTTCATTTGCTCCTACACGGAGATGGGTGTAGTGCAGGTGGTCAACACAGTGCTCTAAGTGGAAGCTGACAGCCTACCAGCTTTGTGAGCAGGAGCCTCTTGTTTGGGGAATTCTTTAGATCAGATGCTAAAAGGCAGATGTGACACTCCAGCAGATTTTGCATTTCTGACTTGGATTGTCCCGGATGCTTGAAGAGAGGATGACATGAGCCGGGAGCATAATGGTCACTTTTCCCATTATTTTGTGGTTTGTTTTTTTTAATATATTTTTCTATATCTGTTTTCAAATGCAAAGTCACTAGAGCAGTTTTTAGGTTGGTTTGTGATGATAGCTGCCTGGCCCAGGTTTGGTTTTGCTTATCCATTGGTGTCTGCTTGCTTCCCTGCTGCATGTGTGTTCCATATGCTGCTCCATAGGATAATATTTTGTATTTTTAATCAAAATCTTCTGATAGTCTTAGAGGTTTGAGTTATTCTTTCAGAACTTGAACTAATTGGTGCCGTGATGCTTCAAGCCTGAAATCACGACTTGGAGAAGTGTATGCAGCCCTGCTCCCCTAGCTCTCAAACTCGATAATTAAAATGTTAAAATCGGTGTCAACTCTTTAATTATCAAGCAGGTGAAATGAGGGAAGGAAGGAGGAGTGCGTGGGGAGAAGCATTAGGCATAGGGAAGAAAGGGCAGCAAAGGAAAAATTGCTGATGGCATTTCCTGAGAGATGCTGTTTACTGACAGTTGGAAAAGTACCAAATTTTTAGTCCTCATCTTTTTTCCCCTCTAGTTTTAGCTTTTTATTTATAGAAACACAGTTGTTGCCGTTCTACGCTGAAAATAATCCCGAATCTGAAATTTTTGTGGTCTGAACTATCCGTAGACTTCAGCCCTTGTGGGAACAACTCGTTGAGAGCCCCTTGTTGGGAAGGGCTGGACCCCTGCTCTCTGGCCCAGGCAGGCAGGGAGAGCATCCCTGCCACCCCTGCCTTTCCCTGTGTGACATGCGAGCAGGGCTGACCTCAGCCCGACTTTGTTTCTGGTTTAGGGGTCAGGGTTGTGCCTTCAAGCTTGACTTAACTGGTTCAGATGTAGCCCAGCAGCTGCTGGGTTTGAATGAGGTAAATTGTGACTGTGCGCTCAGAACGGCAGAAAATAGGTCAAGTGTGGGTTGGGTTTACATAGAAAGCGCTAGCGTCGCCTGGTAAGCCTAAGCCTCTTCCCTCAGCTCAGACAAAGCCGGTTAAGGTAAACTGGGAAGTTACCATCTCCCCCAAAAAAACTTTCTAGGCTTCTGTAGCCTGGGTGTTTCTGGCTCTGCCCTTTGGGGTGAAGTTGGGGGGGGGGGAGGCTGCCCTAGTTGCTGGGGCAGGCGGCGCGTCGGGTCGATGCCTTCCCCCCGGAGCAGTCCCCTCTGGAAGGGCATTTGTGTGCTGGCTGGTGCAGGGCAGCACGGCCCTTCAGCGCCTCTGACCTCCTGCCCACCAGCTGCGGTGGCGTGGCAGCTGGGGTAGCCTTTCACTGCTGGGGAAGGGAGGAGGAAGAGGCTGGTTACCACTGGTTGGTACGGCTGTGTCTAGAAGGATGGGTGAAGCGACAGAGGATCTGTGTATTTTAGTCCGGGCTAAATTTGATGATTTCCCTGTAGGGTTTTGGTGTGGTCTGCGCAGCACTGGCAGCGTCTGCCCAGTGATACCCGTGGCGGTGTTGGTTGCTGTCTTTTTTTTTTTGCTGTGTTTTTTTTGTAGTTCTTTTGGCTGTATTTTAGTTAGATCTCATCTTTTGCCACTGGAGAAAAAGCCTTGTCGCATGGCACAGGGGTAATGCCAATCAATAGGGGGTGTTCTCCTTAAGATCTTTGGTATTCTGCCTGTGCAGATTTCATATGGATGGGGGGGTTTTGTTTGTATTTTTTTCTCTGCTCACTCTAGCGTCTGGCAGGACAATATGAAGATTGAAGGTTTGTTCACAAGTTATAATCAGTGAAAGAGATTACAGATCAGTGATATAATCAGATGTCAGGTGACACAATCAGTCAGATAAAAGAGGAAGAAAAAATAAGAATGGCTGGTTATCAAGGAATGAAAATAAGAATTTTACAGACCTTTCAAACAAGGGGTAAAAATACAGGTGTTTGAGGATGGGTGCAAGTAAGGTTTGTTTTGTTTTTTTTTTGTTTTTTTTTTTCAGTGGGGAAAAAAATATTCTTCTAAAGCCTGGCATTAGAGGCTTAGTGTAAGTTCTCAGCAATCTAGATTTTAAAACCAGTCCTTTTTGCTTCTGCTGCTCTCCGAAGGCTGTTGTGGGAGTCAGTAGACAGAGATGTTGACCTACCTTGTTCCTTGTTCTTAATACTGCAGTTTGAAAATCTCATTTCTACGCCACTGAAGTTCCATGCAGTTGTAAATATTTGATGCAAAAAGGAAAAAAAAAAATATATATGGGGGAGGGAAAGTCTAATTTTGTAGAAAGCGATTTCAAGATGCTGATGAAGCAAGAAGAAAGCTGAAGGTTCAAGCTTTTGACACCTCGATCTTTGGCTTTTTCGTTTGCGCTGTTGGAATTTCAATGCGGTCCCCTCTACCATTCCAGTACGAACAGGATGCTTATTTCCATGTGCAGCGCATACTTTGTAAACAGGACTTGCAAGTTTTCATTTAATTCGTGTCCTAAATTATCAGAAAACCTCTAAGCAGCCAGAGGAAGCTATAGTTAATTAAGCCACAGATGGTGAGGACTAATGTGGTGTTGACCTTTCCGAGGACTGCAAAATCTACTTAGTGTTTCTGTGTAAAACACTAGCTGAAATGGAGTTCCTACTGATATTAAAAAGATGTCCTTGATATATTGAAACCAAACGCACAGGCGCTGGGGCCAAGGAAGGCGCTTTCCCAAATAAACATTTCCAGGTTTCTAATGCACAGCGTGTGTTGAAGCTTGGTCTTTGGGATTCTGGTTTAAGCTCTTATAATGCCAAACACCACTGTTTTTCCAGGACTGGTTTTCCTGTAATACATATTATCAGTTCTCCTCCTCCAGTGAAAATGGAGAGTTGACAGCTGAGAGGTGTTTCTGTACCCTGCTGTAAGCAGCATGCGGGCTGTGTGATGAGGGATGGGAGCAGCTACTCAAATCCACTTTTTAAAGTTGTTTTGTGCTCCAGGGTTCCATCTTTCAATTTTCATTAACTCACTTCTGCTCCCCGAGTTTCTGAAGAATGACTTGGAGAAGTATTTTAAAATGCTGAGGAAACATCTTGCTTCAGTAGCTCCAAGTCTTACAGGGAAGGTGGAGAGCTGTGGAAACGTGCGGGCATTCCCACCACAGACAGGACCAGCTGCCTCAAATGGAAAAGGAGCTTGTGGTCACTTGAGCCTTTCTTTCAGAGGGAATTTCTTATGGTCTTTGGGCAGCATGCGGGTTCCACTCAACCAGGGGTGCCTGCTCTCAGTGTCTTGAGCAGCATTTTGTTCCTGGATGGGGCTTGAGTAGGAGAATTCTGTATGCATTTGGATTTGGACTTGTCTTTCTGTGGGTACTGTCTCTGAAATCCCTGTTTGATAATGGCTTAAAGGAAATCCAAAGCATTATAAGTGATCTGCACTTGTTCACCTGTGGCTTTAAATGGTAAATTCTGTTTGTCTGAATAAGCTGTCTGAAAATGCTTCTCTGAATAAAGATTTTTGCTTTCTGATGAGAGCAGCCTGGTACAGACCATACCATCAGGTTCTGACAGTTTTCAACCTGCTCTTACCATTTTGTGCCATAAGAAAGAACAGATCTAGTTGGAAAAACACTGGATTATTTGGGACATTTTCATTCTTATGGAGACTTCCTAGGAATAAAGCATGTCCCTAGCAGGTGAGAACTATTGCCTAGAGAGACACGCAGCTGACTCAGATGTTCTCTGGATAATTAACAGAAAGTCCTGTCCACCACAAGTTAATTCCTTTTTTGATCTGGAAAGAAGGAAGAATAGCAGCAAATACCTGAAAAACTTGGCATAGATTGGCAAGCTTCTGACAGTCACATTGCATCATGTGACTGTCTTCCAGAAGGGCAGGAAGGATTATCTCCACTGTATCTTTCTAGCCCATATGCCCTTTATCTTCTTCCCAGTATTGCATATAGTCATTTGTGGAGCAAGGGGCACTGCTGTATGACGTACCTAACCTACAGTAGATTTGATGAAGAAAATTGCAGTCCCATTTAGCTGATTTGCATTCTGATATGCATTTCATAAGGGTTGCAATCCAGAATTAACATCCTCTTGGAGGAGCTATTCCAGGTCTTGTGGAAAAACTAGTCTAGGAGAGGGTACTGTTCTTAGTTTTGTGAGTAAAACCACTTTCAAATGAGGAAAAGTCTGCAGGAAAACACTCCAGGGCATTTAATTCTCCTGTGGGTTAGTTTGTCAATCTATCTCCAAGGAGGAGGGAAGGACTGAAGGTCATAATTGCCAAGGTTCAAGTCTGTAGCCAGCCTTGTTTCTTAAGCAATATAAATACAGCGTAAAGGAAAGGACTGGGCACTGCAGTCATCTGCTTGTCTGGAGTGCTAAGACAGGGAAGAGACTGAGTCATCAGCCCTGCCCCTCCTCCCTGTTTTTACAGAAGTTTGTGGTGTGCACGAAACCAGTGCGCTTAAGGCCATCCCCTTATAGTTTAACGCATAATGCGATTCATTTCCTGCTTTTAAGATGTTCAGATTTAAGATTAATGGTGGGAAAAGGGTCAGCCGTGGTGCACACATGTTTTTTCATAGCTGTATGTAATATGTACACAAAACAAGAATTCTTGAGATTTCAGGAACCTTTCTGAGTAGTTTTTTTTTAGTATCTTGATACTGAGCGTCAGTTGTCAGTACAGTTTGCTTTGCTCTGCTGATTTCTGGTGACCACTGTGTAGCATGTTCATGTCGAGAAGCAGAACACTTCCCTTTTGTTTTTTCCTGTGATTGGTGGTATTTTTAACTGGGTATTTTGTGTGTGTGTGTGTGTGTGTGTGTGTGTGTAAACCCTGGGCTCTCTTTGATATCGTCTGTAACCTCAGTCATACCTGCGTGCACTTTGTGTAATGGATCTTTGACCTCACTTGGGCCTTTTGTAGCTCACCTTGGAGATGAGCTCATCTTTCCTCAAGAGTGCAAAATGGACTTTGCAGTCTTATTTTCCAAGTGCTCACGAGAAGCGCTCTCAATCAAAGGTACACAACAGCTGAATAGGAGACAGAGCACAAAAGGTTCAAACGTACTGTGTGGAGGATCACCAGTATCTTCTGTGTCAAGCTCAAAGGAGGCAGAGATGCTTAGGAAGGATGTGAAATCTAAGGAGAGCAGAGCAGCGGGGTGTGTTGGCTTCAGGGACAGATCAAAAGTGGCTCGAGACAACATAAAGACTCAAAACCTTAGCATAAAGAACTCCTTGAAATAGAGTCACACTAAGAGTAAGAGGTCTTGCTTCATCGTACCCACTCAGTGTGGTATCTTGAAGATAAGGGACTTTCTTGGAGAGGACTTGAGCAAATCTTGTACATTTTGAATAATTCCTTATGGACTCGATTTTGAAGTCAGCCAGACTTCCCATATTGCAGTGCCTCAGTTTATTGTGTAGGGCCACTGTGTGTGGATTTGAGAGGGGTTATTTGTGGTACAGGAACCTCCTGCAGCTGCGGTGAGAGAGTGCATAGGAAGGAGGACAGATGAAGGATCATCACACAGCTCTGCTTCCAGCCTCCCTTGGCTTCCCCTGGCAAATCGTTCCATCTTTCCAGTGGTGGAGTCGCTCCTGTACGTAGGTTGATTGTGAAAATGGATGTGCACAGAAAAGTAGAAGAGCTAACACTCTAATTTGCCTTGGAAGTGTTTTACTAGCCTGCTGCCCTTGAATAAATTTCGGAGTTGACCCCGTTGTGCCTCTCCCGACGATAGCAGCGTTCTCACCTGGTTGGTGTTCTTAACCCGGCGGTAGCAGTCATGTTGATCTTCACCTTCACTTTACATGTATTAAACAATCTTCCCAACCATTCCTTTTGGATCTGAGGCCGTATCCTTTTCAAAAGCATAAGGGGAGAGAGCAATTTTCTCTAATAAGTGAAGCATTGATGCATTTTCCATCCTGGAGCATAGCAAATCTTCAAGTGTCGAGAGGAGAATGTTGAATTTGCACTAGACATCCTGTGATCAGTGGGTTAGCAGGAATAATCTCATCCAGATGAATAGACAGAAATTGCTCATATCACTGGAGGGCCTGGCAGCAACACACGGTTCCCTGAGTGTTGCTTGTATCTTTGTATTCTATGGCTGGGGCTCTTCATAATAAATTGTGAAACATCAAGGAACTCGTCGGAGATCAAGGAAAGAAATTACTTGATCTCAGCTGCAGTACTGATAAAACATTTTACATTTTGTATGTGGAGAATTGTTCTGATTATTTTAGCTGTCTGAAGTTCTCTTGGCATAAATGAATGTTCCTGCAGCTCACAGATTTCCAAGGCTGTCTTCTGCAGGAGGAGTTGCCAGGATGTGGTGCAGCTTTATTTCTCCTCCACAGCCTCAAAGGCAGAGAGAACAAGCTTGCTCAGAAATAGAGAAATAGATATCCTAAGAGTCCAAAGATGAATGATGATCCTAAGCTGTGCTTTCAAGGATACAAACCAGATTTTGTGCCTAGTTTTTCCTTGTTAGGAGGACAGTGCCACCAAATGTGTCTTAAATTTCCCAGATGATGTCCTACTCAAAACTGTAAGAAAGAATTTTTTCTGGGATAACTGAATATAATAAAAAAAAGAAAGTGTGTCTTCCTTGAAATTTATCTGAGGCCAACATACTCGAAAACTAGTAATGTTTCTGTCAATGTTTTTCTCCTAAAATGCAGCTATCTCTTATGCTTGTATTTCTGGGTTTTCTGTCTATGCTTATGTTCAATGTGTCCATATTTTACAGGTAGTGAAAACTTGCCTTTTTAAAATTCATTTTATCATTATTTAAACAATTCTTTCTGCATACCTGTAAACATGAAGCCTTTGGAGGGCAATTTTAGCCTGTAGTAAGACAGTATTTATGAAAGTGTGATCCTATTAATAGCTTACAAGTCTGGCCAGTGTGGGATCTGACATAGCATGGTGCCATGAAATAAATTCTAGCACTGAGTTACGCTTTTAAGGTGATTTTTTTTCTAAAAATAAGACGTGGATTTGTAGGCAATCAGTAAAATTAGTGTCAAACTACTTAGTATTGTACTCTAAAGTATACCTAGGAAAATAAAGAGAAATGTTACAAGTCAACATAACATATGGCTCTCTTTTTTTTAATCTCTGCTTTAGGACGACGTAGACAGTCTAAACCCAGTTCTCAGGGATAACCCGCAGTTACATGAGGAGGTAAAAGCCTGGGTAAAGGAACAAAAGGTTCAGGAGATTTTTATGCAAGGTAATTATGTGAGCTATTGTATTCCTTTTATTCTGTGTTAGCTAGTTGAAGGCCGTTAGTTGTGTGGGACTCATCCCATAGCATTTTTGGTAACAGAGACTGTATTTCTAACTGGAAGTTACTCTCTTTTTTTTTTTTAAAGTATTTGTTAATACAGGAAAACAAGACTGTAAGAAGCTGTGTGCAACTCCTTCAGACTGTTTTAACTTGTTTGATGTTTTAGTGGTCACAGCAAAAGCTGACTATCATTAGTCTGAACGTAGATATAGTTTGTTGTGAAAACAAGTGTGTATGAATGGCAACCACACACCTTTTAGCATGTTCAAAACTGTTCTGTGCTCTCTTAGCGTTACTGTCACGAGTGAAACCTCTCAGATGCCTGTCTATGCTTGTAGCTCTTCACAGTCTGTCACAGAGGAAGAATACTTTGAGTTCCCCTCCCCACCCCCTCACCCTCTCATTGAAAAGTGCCTTTCCAAATCAGTTAGGAATTTGTAACTTAGATCTGATAATGCTGGAAGGTTGCTATTGTCATTTTCACACTCTAGATACAAAGTTATGTGGAAACCAGTATGAGTTAGGATCAATTATTTTGGCTCAATCTTGCCAATAATAAAAATAGTATATGCTTTTGCAGTGTATTCCTTAGCTTTCTGCAGAAGTGAGGGCAGCTCTACGGAGGCATTCCTAGCGATGGGACTGGGTTACAATCCCCAGGCAAGCAGTAAAGCAATTCCAGGACAAAAAGGCTTAAACACTCATTCTGTAAATGGAGACTGGGAGATGAGCAGTAAATCTCATACCTTAAGAATAGCACTGAGGTTTGCTTGCTGTCTGGTTACTCTGGTAAAACTAAGATTCCTTTGGCCTTTGAATGTGGTGTGTATAATATTGAAGCTATCGTAGAAAACTTTGTCTTTCATTCTGTGGAATTTCTAATTTGATTAGATGTAATTATTCTTGTGGGCCACAAAGAAAGGATGCCGAGAAGCAGCGTGTGGAATTGTGTAGATAGTTGGTGTGTCACTGTGAGTCATTGTAGATTTTTATCTTGACATCCTCAGATACAGCATGAAATTTGT
>VWZY01000169.1:146613-204491 GCA_013399075.1 Chloroceryle aenea
TCAAATTGGGGATATATGAAAAAGAAACTGAAATTGAGCTTGTTTATTGTATTTCATTAGAGTAACACTAGTAAGAGAATTAGTAAAGCCTTTGGCACAGAGGCCATACTTGAGCAAAGCCCCAACAATATTGAAAGAGTAATGTAAATGAAACTGTCAGCTCATCACCCCCACAACTCACTTTTATATCCCGTTGTTCCAGGAACTGTATTTTTGTGTATGTATAATCTGATGGAATTTCTCAAACAGGTATTTGTCTGCTTAGAAAGAGACAAATGAGGAGTGTGTCAGGTGGTGAGATGAATCTAATCCAAACATCCTTGCAGACTGGCTCTCCTCGATTCAGGAGGAGCTGCAGTTCAAATGCACTTGCTCACCCAGTGTGATGCAGCATGGCCTGAGGAGGGAGGGAGACCCTTGTGCAGTGATGTGTCATCCAGTGCCCAGGCCTCTGCTGTGCCACCACCTCAGCCCCGTGGGACGGTGGTCAGCCAGCAGAGACTGCTGCCAGATTTTCCTGGGGCATAGTCTGCTCCTGGTCACAGCGACTTTGCATTTGGCACGAGCACATCTGTGGCTTACAGACAGCCCTCTAGCACTGCCAGCTACTGTAATCGAGTCACGTTGTCCTGCTTTTCTCCTCCCTTCTCTCCTTTTCTTCACCTTCTCCATTATTACAGTTTTCCCATTCGCTGCAATTTAAGCAACACTTTCAGTTCTGCCTTGTCTGGATGGATCTGTTAATGCTGTTACCATATTCTCTTACTTCATCCTCTGCAGCACTGTTAGGATTCAGCCTTTCCCTTGTTTGCTGTGATGCTGAAACCCTAGTATCGTACCTTGGTATTTTCTCCTTTGCCCATCACAGTTAGAACATAGTTTATCTGAAGAAAGAGGGAGGCTGGATGAAAACATTGAAGTCAGCTTCCAGATGTTTGAGAAGAAACATGACAATTCGAGGAGGGGGAATTTTAATCCAAAGCGGTGCAATTATTTACAAGGGGGAAAAAAAAAAAAAAAAGAAAAACCTTGGCCCTTGTGACCTTTCTTTTGGGCAGCAGTCACAGCAGCGTGCTTTGCAGTAGAGATTGTTGATTTGGCAGGAAAGTTTATTCCTTGTTTAAGAAAAAATACAACCGAACGGACTCCTCCCAAACTGTCCAAGCTGAAAGCTTTTTGGACAAATAAAACCAGTTCAAGAAACATAGTAAAGTGTCTTTGGTTTTTTAACAATTAAAATCTTGGATTTTTTTTTCTTCTTATTAGATTTATTATCACTGCAATCTCTGAGGCTGCATGGATAATAATCATCTTGAAAGGCTGAGTGTGCTTCAGCCCTGAAGGTATTTCCTGATAGCAGTGCACAGGCTGTTCCAACAATGTGTAGCTGAGCGTGATTCAGCCAGGGCTGGATACAAAGCCAGGCTTTTCCTGTAATGGCTGCTTGTGGCTGGGCTGGGCTGGAGCTGAGCTGTCCTGTGTTGTATGACTGTAGTTTAATCTTTCTTCCTGACGCCCCAGCAGCATGTAAGAACACACACACACCCCTGTTATTAACAGGTAGATAAAGTCTTTTTTTAAAAAATAGAATAACAGCTGGGTTGAAGGGCAGAGGCAGATCAGAGCAAGGAGCAAGAGGAAAGGAACTGGCACTGGGTCAGTGCAGCAGAGTGTAAGAGAAGCTGGAAGCTGATGGAGAATGAAGGATGGAGCTTGTAAGCTGAGAAGACTGGGAAAGGACTTGGAAGCCAGAGGCCTGGAATCATGACTGCTAAAATGAGACGAGAGGCTGGTTCTAGTTATGCAAGAGACTGGAAAGTATTCTGCAGTTAACCGTAGGACGCAAGACAGGAGGAGCTAGGGTAGGAAAGTAAGAATGGGAAATTTGCACAAAAAGAGACCCAGGCAAAATTTTACTGAGACCGTCTGAGTAAGGCAGAGATTTGGGACAGCCAGGAAAATTTTGAGACGTGGAGAATGCAGTTGGGTCAGCCAGCCAGAAGTGTGGGAGTTGAGCCAGAGGTGTTTTACAGGGGCATATGGAGTAAAGGTTGGAGAGAAGCCATCAGGAAATGTGTCCCCATGGGAACCTCATCTGGTTCAAGACCAGGAATGTGAGACAAGCTTGTAGATGCTTCCTCTTTCTGCCTGTTGGTACTGGTGATTGGTGGTGCCCATGTTGGTGCACTTCTGACCATCGTCTGTGCATCTGGAAGCATGCTCTGGAAATGAGTGACACCAGTAGCTCAGAGGGTTCAGTGGGTCTCGAGGTTTCAGTCGTGCAGTGAGTGGTGTGGGTGAAAAGGGTGCCACTGCATGGTGTTTCTGTTCCCAGCTGTTCTAAAACCTGGGTAATTTCAGAAAGCCTTGCTACGGTGCCAGAATTAAATCCTGAGATCACCAAATTATTACCGCTTCGCACTTCTCTTGATCTCTCAAATGCTGACCTGAAAAAACAGCCCCCATGATCACGCACTTTCTCCTGCAGAGGGTATAATGGACCTAGTCATGTGATGGTGGATATTTTACTAGAGAAAGCTGTCACCAGGAAGGTCCCTGGACTGTGTGCTGCAGATGTTCGAGCTTGCTTAATGTACTGGGCAGGGGTTGGAAAAAATGATCTTTAGGAAAGACAGGGGAATTCTGGCCATGCCTGCGTGGTTGAGCAACTGAGCACTCTTAAATCATTGAAGTTAGGCTTTTCATAGCTTGTCACTGACTCGTTTTGCTTCTGTTCCTGTATGCCTGACTTGGGCTTTGGTCGCAGAAGTAGCAAAACCCACGCAGTTGGAACTGAACTTTGTGGCAATGTTGCTTGGTCGTACAAAATTCTCTATAAGCACCAAGTGCGACGAGTCTTAGGGGCCCGATGAGCTGGTGAGCTGCTGACTGTGAATTACATTCTCCAGTCTCCATTTCTTGATCGTGAAACCAGCTATAAAACAAGCACCATAGCATGCTATCTTCCCACTCCCCCAGGCTTTTGGAGGTGAAATAAACTGATCCTGGCAAAGACAGTGTCTGAGGTTTCTTTGCAGTTGAGATATCTGAAAAAAAAAAAAAAGAGGAGCTAAAGTCTTCATAGTGTGTAATTTTGAGTATTCTGTGTGGCCATAGCAGGGAAGGGATCACTCGGCTGCCTTTCTGACTGCTGTAATGGAGAGAAACTCTGCGGTCACTTATGGGAAAGACTTGGCAGATGCAGAGCTGAACCACCAAGATGTAAATCCTTTCACCAGCAAAGGATCTGGGCATGTGACTAGCCTGTTAAATAGCTTCCGTATAACCTGCCACTTTCTAGCCTTTCAGATCACTTTTCTGTGGTTGCTGTTTGTAGGCAGGAATTTTCCCATCATTTGTCATCATGGCTGCAGAAAGATTAGATAAGAAAATTGTATGTTGAAAACGTTAGCAGAATTGACCTCACAGCATATTTAAATAGACCATTTGCATTTCAAAATGTCTTCCTGAATAAGAGTAAAATTCCCAGGCTGCCCTGTGCCAGGATTGCCTGTAGCTTGCTGTCCAGGTAACGTGCACTACATATTGGCAAAGCTTAAAAACCCAGGAAAACCCATTTGTACTTGTTTTTTCTTTTCTCTCCTGAATTCCTCAATGGCTTTTTTATTTCTCCCCCTTCTAAAGGTCCCTACTCGTTAAATGGTTACAGGGTGAGAGTGTACAGACAGGATTCTGCCACCCAGTGGTTCACTGGTATCATCACCCATCATGATCTCTTCACCCGCACTATGGTTGTTATGAATGACCAGGTGAGTCCGAGACGCCGTACTCGGAAAACAGGCTTCGAGGAAATGACGCACTGGGAGGTTCTAAAAAACTTTTTGTGGTGCTCTGAAATCCACTGAGCTGTTCAGTTCCAGCAGGGCGAGTCTGGGCTGCTCCAAAAGTACAGCAGGGCTTTGCATCAAGCTAGCAGCTAAAACCACCCTGAAGCCGAGCTTTTGTGCAATGATATGATTAATACCAGTCCTACATTTTTGCTTTTCTTCTGCTGTTGCTATTTCACTACTCAAGTCTTTGAAGTGAAGCAATCCTGTTTTAAGAACTGGTCTTCCCTGTCAGCTCTGAGAATTTCTTTTCTCAATGCTGAAACCTTTTAGCACTGCAGTAGTGATGACTTCTTCCAAGGAATTGAAATACCCACTTTCCGCAGTACATTGAATTAAACGCTCGCTGCAGCCCTCATTTGCATGTACTGTGGTGGGGTTTAGTTCCGCCTCTGAAGCTGATCTTACAAAAAGAATGAATGCTGGTATTTTTAGTGTAAGAAAAGTTCTATTTCAGGAGAGCAGAGTAATGACT
Source organism: Chloroceryle aenea (assembly GCA_013399075.1). Classification (NCBI taxonomy): domain Eukaryota; kingdom Metazoa; phylum Chordata; class Aves; order Coraciiformes; family Cerylidae; genus Chloroceryle; species Chloroceryle aenea. Next base: position 150,937 of record VWZY01000169.1, read on the forward strand.
CAACATTAATACAGTGAGTGAATGGCCCGTCTGCCTTGAAATGACGGGCAAAACCACGTGTTGCACTAAAAATTTAAGACTAGTCTAATGGTCAGATACATTCTTTCCCTTAATTTGCTCCAATTAATTTTCACCAAATATTATTTTCTTTTCACTGTGTGACACATTGATTAAAGAGCTGGTTGGCATTTCCTCCTTCCTGCGATATCCCTCACTGGTAACACTGCCAGTCTTGGAGTTGTTCTCTCATTTTCCTTCCTTTCTTTCAGCGGTTTTGCTTCTGTTGGAAGCATTATTGTGATGTGCTTCTGCAGTATATTTTATAGTACATTTAAGTTTTATAAAATGCTTGTATATACCATAATTGCTACTTGAGGGTTACTCTGTGAAGAACTCAGTGTCTTAATTTCAAATTTGCAGGTCGGTGAAGGGGGAGAGGGAATGGTGGGTACTTTTTCTTTAAAAAAAAAAAAAAAAGTTGTGTTGTTTTTTATAATGAAATGTAAAGACATATTTGGTTTGGTTCTACTCTATTCCCAGCCATTGTTGAGAGTCCTATGTCAGTTCTACTTGTCAGGATTAAGTAGGCTTTTCTCTGCTTAGTGTTTAGCGCACAAAATAGACTGGTAAACACTGATACAGAAAATGCAGATTGGACAGACTCTGAACATCTGCTGATTATTTTTTCTTTTTCTTTTTTTTGCTAAACCAGGTGTTAGAACCTCAGAATGTTGATCCTTCTATGGTTCAGATGACCTTTCTAGATGATGTTGTTCACTCTTTGTTGAAAGGTGAAAATATTGGCATCACTTCACGCCGACGGTCTCGTTCCAACCAGAACAGCAACGCAGTCCACGTAGCTACATTTATCTTTTTACCTAAGTATTTTTTGTATACTGCAAATACTGAAAATAGATATTTTTTTAATTGCTAATTACAATTGCATTTAAGTCCATTAATCACAAAATTATTTTTAGGGTCATTACACACGTGCACAAGCAAATAGTCCCAGACCAGCAATGAATTCCCAAACTGCAGCACCAAAACAGAATTCTCATCAGCACCAGCAACAGAGGAATACTCGGCCAAATAAGAGGAAAGGCTCTGATAGCAGCATGCCTGATGAAGAGAAGATGAAAGAAGAAAGATATGATTATATAGGTCGAGGAGGTAAAAGCAGTTATTGGACGGGGAGGGGAGAGCTTCTTAGAAGTGTATTGGACTGAAAATGTGATAGGCTTGTGTTTATCTTTTACAGAAAACCCCAAAACCAAAAATAAACACTTCCTTAGTAAAAGAAGAAAACCCGAAGAGGATGAAAAAAAATTAAATATGAAGAGACTGCGGACAGACAATATCTCTGATTACTCTGAGAGCAGTGACTCAGAAATTTCAAACAAAAGATTAACAGATTCATCCTCAGAGCAAAATTCGGAAAATGAATTAAAAAGCAAGAACACTTCGAAGATAAATGGAGAAGAAGGAAAATCTCAGAGCATTGAGGGAGCAGAACAGACACTAACAGAGAGGCGGTCTCCATGGGATGAAATGCAGGAGGATAAAAAACATGAAGAGACAGAAAGGCTGAAGTCATCGGTCTCAGATCAGCAGGAAAAATCTTCCCTCCATGCAGTAGAGCAGCCAACACCTTATGAGCAGAATGCCAAGGATCCCCATGTTCAAGAGTGTAATGCAGAGAAACATCATACTGCAGAATTAAAAAATGAGCAGTTTGTACCCAGACCTCCCACTCCAAAATGTGCTGTTGACATTGCAAACGAAAACAGCTCTGAAAAGGAGAGCCAGGATAATGCTGCTGCAAGTACCTTTGGTTTGCAAACGGTTCAGAAAATAGAAGCTCACAGCAGCGATTTAAAACAGCAGTTTGCAAATGCAAATTTCCTTGAAGGAAGAAAACAGGAAGCTGATCAAAGTTGGGTTAGCAGTGTTGTTAACAAGATGGATTTGATACAACCTGGGGTTGTAAAAACGTTGCCAGTAAATGAACATTTAAATCCTGAAAAAGTGCAGTATGGCTCGTTTATGTCTTCGCTAAATGTAGCTTCTGTAGCAGAAGAGAGTAAACTGCATAAGCAAAGTCCAGTCCCCGACTCTGTGAAGTCAAAACCTAGTGCTTCAGTTGATCATCCTAAAACAAAGTCACCTGATGTTAAGCCTAAATTCACCCAATCTTCCGATACTGTGAAACCTAAGGTTAGTTCCCAAAACAGCCATGCTACTGGATTAACAAGGTCAGCCAATAAAACTGATCATGATTTGCCTAGGTCTAGTTTTCATCCAGTTCCAGCTAGGGTTAGTGCTCTAGAAGCTACTAAAAGTCCTCTTATCATTGACAAGAATGAACATTTCACGGTGTACAGGGACCCCACTCTGATTGGACAAGAAACAGGAACTAATCACATTTCACCTTATTTGCATCAGCATAATTATCCTCTGCATTCCTCATCCCACCGAACCTGTTTAAATCCAAACGCTCATCATCCTGCATTAACTGGTTCATCCCATCTGCTAGCTGGGTCTTCAGCTCAGGCTCCCTTGTCCGCTATTAACACTCACCCCCTTAGTACCACATCTCACCATTCTGTTCATCACCCTCATCTACTTCCTGCAGTGTTACCCGGAGTGCCTGCTGCCTCCTTGCTGGGTGGCCACCCGCGACTAGAGACTGCTCATGCTAGCAGCTTAAGCCATTTGGCATTAGCACACCAGCAACAGCAACAGATGTTACAACACCAGTCTCCACATCTTCTTGGACAAGCTCATCCTTCTGCTTCCTATAATCAGCTAGGGCTTTATCCAATTATTTGGCAGTATCCAAATGGAACACATGCTTACTCAGGACTCGGTCTGCCCTCCTCCAAATGGGTCCACCCAGAAACTCCTGTTAACGCGGAGGCTTCCTTGAGACGGGTAAGTCGAGCTCGTTTCTTAATGACATTTAGCTGGGGCTGGTGTCTCCCGACACTGGTTTGCTAGGTGCGGAGTCGGTAGCTTGTGTCGCGCCGAGCGTGCGGTGATGGTGGGTCATTTGAGTAGGCAGAGAACTAGGAAGTCCGGTAGTAGCTGTTGTCTCGTGCTGGGTATGAGGAGGGAGTTCTTCCCAGCCTTGTTTTCCTAAATATTTTAAAGAAAGATGAAATGTTTGGTTTTTTGACCAGGCAAGGTCAGCCAACTGGTCTGGGACCTCAAGTCCCCAGGGTAAATATTTGCTGCCTCAAACTGTGAAAACCATGGTGTAAGTTAAATATGAGGCGAGGCAGGACAATTGTCTTTGCAGTGAAATTCCTCGTTTGCTCACTAAGTAATGGACAAGGGCTGAGATGGAAGCAGTGCTAAATCCAGAGGGAAGCTCCGAAGAGAAATACTCTAGCATCTGTCTTTCCCTGCGCTGTACACCCATTTCTTGTCTTTACACCTATCTGCGTACCCGCTCTTGGCATATCCTTCTCTCCCCTTCTGTTCCTGTTGACACACATCCCTGCCTTCCCATCTGCTTGCTGCTCCTCTGTATTCACGTCAGGGTGATTCCTCTGTCTGTATGCGGAGTACAACCGCTGAAGGCTCAGAAGAAATAGATGGTTTGTGTTTTCCAGCCCAGCGCTCAGTGTGGCGGCGGTGTTTGGCAGGCAGACCTGGCAATTACGGGAAAAGTTTTCTCAGCTCCTGCAGGCTTGGGATATGGCATGCTCTGTGCAGGCACCTTAGAGGAGCACTGTAAGATGAAGCATGTGTAGTGCAGACAGAAACTTTGGAGCTCTTTTCCTGCCAGCTTCAATCAAAACTTCACTGAGCATGTGCATACTGATTTTTAGAGGCTTACAACTTGGCCTAATTTGGGCACATTTTCTCACAGGGACCACAAAAGGCATGTCGCTGACAGTGGTCCTTCTGCCAAATTGTAAGCCTTTGCGTCAAAGCTTGGAGTTCCTGAATGGTTTTAAAGATTTTTTTTTTCCTTTTTTTTTTTCATCATGGGGAAAGCTATTCTTCCCCAGCCTCGTTCTTGAGAAAAGCCAAACCATTGTGGCTCAGTCTTTCCCAAACAGCCAGTCTGAGTTAGCCTTGTAATATGAAGTCAGTTTGATCTAAAATTTGATAAAACCAAACCCAGCAGAGAAGAAAAGCCAGTGAGAAAACTATAGGTGGATTTATCTTTTCATGCTGCTGCCTACTCCACCCCGTACTGAAGTCCATTTTAAAGGACTTAGGATAGACTCTCTTTTCCCTTCGGCTGCCTGCAGTACGCAGCCCTGCATACCGAGGCGTGTAGCTTTTTAATTATGTTGATATGTGGCAATTGTCTTGTGGTGACTTGCCTGCTGGCTCTCACACTGGAGGCCTTTTTTGAATGCATCTTAGAAACCCAACATGGGCGTTTCCAGAGTCGGTTCGCATGGGTGCCACGATCGCAGCAGGGGATCCGTGCCTCGGCTGTACCAGCAGCCACCGCCACCCTCGGCTCAGGGCAGGGCTGTGGCAGGCAGCCGAAGGAAGCGTACCCTCCAGCCCGCCTTTGCTCGCTACCCGCAGGTGGCTGGGGCAGCTCCTAGGTGCTCCTTGAACGTGGGAGTCACAAAGCTGTTTGGGTGATGCTTGGTGCTCAGGCAGATGTTCCGCAGCTCCTCTGGGGAGAAGGTGACGGGTGTTTTTTGCGTAATACTTTAATACAGCTTACAGGCTGTTGGTGGGAATTTGCCACAGCGTGGGAACTGCTGGCCTAGGAAATGTGTGCTGAAGCTGTTAGGGCAACCAGCGCAGTTGCTTTAAATACACAGAAGTCAGAACTTCAAAGCTGTAGCACCTGCAGAGCTGTCGTGTGTTGCACGAATGTGCGCGCTCTCGGCTCCCGTTCTGCTGCGGTGGTGTGGTTCTCGGCCGGGAGTCGGCTGCACTGGTGAGAGGAGAGGGATGGACTGGCGAGGAAGGGAGGAGAGGAGGAAGCTCTGGGCAGTACCAGGGGTTAGGGGGTGGAGCAGCACTGAGAGGCTTAGGGGTGCACGTGACAGCTCTGCTCACTCTGATCCCTGTCCCTTCTTGGCTTGTCCCTAGCGCTCGAGCACCGCTTCAGCCAGGTGACCTGCCTTTTTTACTCCTCCGTGCCTCTTGCTCATCAGTAGGTCTCAAATGAGAGAGGGAAAGGGACATGACAGAGCTGCTCTTGTTACACAAGTTTCAAATGTAAACCCAGAAACGTAACCAAGTAGTCAATTATAAAACAGCTTCCTAAATTAAGATTGTCACAGTGGGTGTAAGCCACGAGGTTGGTGTTGGCCACCTTTAGGTACACAGCATAGAACTCTGCATTCCGTGTGTTTGCCGTGCTGCAAAGTATGGCAGGCATGTACGTTTATGGCTTCAGTAGTGTGCTGCTGCTGAAGCTCTGCCAAAGAAAAATGCCTGGCAAAATAAAGCGGATTAATTAGGATTATCATACTTAATCATTTAGGGTGGGGGGAGAAACCATCCAGGAAAGAGAGAACTTCTATCCCTTGTGTTGAGATTCGTTATAAAGCTGCAGATGAAATTGTTTTTCTGAAACACTAAACCATATTTGTCTTTTGAAAGAAACAGATTTTTCAGCTCACTGAAGAGCTAATGGTCTGTTTAGTAGTAACTGATTAAGTGCCGTCAGGCTATCATTGGTTTGCTAATTTTGATGAGCATGAGATGCTGTTCTCGAGTTAACTACTCCTGCTGAATACTTGCAAATTAAGCAGTCCTAAGAATGCTTCTGAAGTGTGTAAGGTATTCTGTATGCCACAAGTCCATGGGGAAGTATGGTGAGGTGTTCCAGTTGATCAAAAAATGACTTAAAATGGTAAATTTTATTTACTGTATATAATGAGCCAGTGAAATACATACCTTCACTCTGATCACTGGTAGGACTTGATAGCGTAACTTTTGTGGTCTGGTGATTATTTTGCAATCTGATGTTGACGTTGTTGTTGTTGATTTTGGTTGGTGTTAACAGAATACTCCCAGCCCATGGTTACACCAGCCCACCCCGGTGACCTCAGCTGACAGCCTTGGTTTACTGAGCCACATTCCCGTGCGACCGTCCAGTGCAGATCCGCTCCGACCTCTCAAACTGACAGCGCATTCCAGCCCACCATTGTCCAAGAGTATCGTAGAGCATCACAAAGAGTAAGCTTGGTGTTTAACTCTGTGTGAGAGGGTTCATTTCAGCAGCTGCTGTCTGTAGCCTCCTTTTCGGTTGTTTGTAAATATGGGTGCTGGTAATAGAGAAAAGTTTGTCAGTGTCCTGCAAAACAGACTCTGCCCTGGTGGCTTGGAATGGTACTCGAGTTCCTGAGTCATCTGAAGACTTCTAAAAATGGTGCCTAATAGAACAAAAAAGTTTATTTTGTGTTAATAGATAACTTTGTTCAGAGCATGGGAAGAAAGGTCTTCAGTTTAGCGCATCGTGCTGCATTCAGATTAACCTGTGTCTGCTTAACCTTTTTCAATCAGAGAACTGGAGAGGAAGGCGTTTATTGAACCTTTACGTTCCGTGACAACTGCCCCGGTGAAGACAGAGCTAGAGCAGAGCAGAACGCAGCCGGCAAAGGAGAGCCACATGCACAGACATTTTGCTGATCCGATGTTGAACCAGCTGCCGAGGGCACCGCAGGAGACTGGGGAGCGACTGAGCAAATACAAAGAAGAGCACAGAAGGATACTCCAAGAAAGTATTGAAGTTGCTCCTTTTACAGCTAAAATAAAGGCCCTGGAGGGAGAGAGAGAGAACTACTCCAGGGTAACGTCCTTATCTTCAAGTCCCAAAAGCCATTCGGTAAAGTATGACAAAGATGCCGAACGCTCCGTGTCCGAACTGTATAAAATGAAACACTCAGTGCCGCAGAGTTTGCCACAGAGTAACTATTTCACCACCTTGTCTAACAGTGTAGTAAATGAACCACCGAGATCATACCCGTCAAAGGAAGTTTCAAGTGCATACGTTGATAAGCAAACTAATTGTCCTTCAACAGCAGCTAGTACCCAGTCTCTCCCCTCGTACATTTCTTCTCTTTCAAAACCTCCACCTTTAATTAAGCACCAACCAGAGAGCGAAGGCTCTGCGAGCAAGATACCTGAGCAGCTTTCACAGTCAGTGCAGGCTCACTCTGTAACTTCTTTTAGAAGTGACAGCAGGAGCCCTACTCAGTTGTCAGTCTCCTCTTCAAATACACTCCGGAGTATGCCTGCCCTGCATAGAGCCCCCGTGTTTCACCCCCCTGTGCACCAGAACCTGGAGAAGAAGGAAAGCAGCTATAGCAGCCTTTCACCTCCGACTCTGACCCCCGTTCAACCCGTCAACGCTGGCGGTGGCAAAATACAGGAGCTGCAGAAGCCACCGACTCTAGTACCCGAGCCTAAGGAAGCCCAGACTGTTTACAAGGGCACTTCGGACCAGAATTTATCGGAAATATGGAAGTCAAACAACGCCCCGAGTAAAGAAAAAGCGGATTGGCACGTTGAAAGAATGAGTGGCAAGTCGCAGTCCGCTACAGCATCTGTTATCGTGCGGCCTCCTTCTAGCACGAAATACGATGGCGCAGCAGCGCTGCCGGCCGCTCCCAAGGAGCAAGCTAGCGAGCGATCCTCGGCTGTGACAAATCAAGCAGAGTGCCTGAAAACAGCGGAAGCCAGGGAGACTGGAAGGATCATTCTGCCAAATATGAACTCAGACAGCGCTCGCACACCGTATGAAAAGAAATTTCCAGCTGTCTCGCAAGGCACCGTTCCTCCTGCTGCCACCCCTACCACAGCTATGAGCTGCAGCACCAAAACGGATGTCACCGCATCGGCAGCGACGACGACCAGCGTGTCAAGCTGGGGGAGTTCCGAGGTGACTTACTCCTTGGCCACCACGGTCTTGGCCTGCGTGCCGCTGGAGTGCACCGCCTCCAGAGCCGCAAGTCAGGCGGCGGTGCAGACCCAGGAATGCAAGGTCAGCACTCCAGCTCCAGTTACACCCGCCTCTGGCAAGGCAGGCAGCGCTGCTCAGCCCAGCTCGGGATTCTCCACCTCCTCCGACTTTGTCCATTTGAAAAAGCACAAGGCGGCTTTGGCTGCAGCTCAGTTTAAAAGTAGTAACACCAGTGAGACCGAGTCCAACTCTGTGAAAAATCAGACATTTTCAACCTCTCTCTCCCTAGACAGTGCTATCGTCTGTAATACAATAAACAAAACGAACTCTGTAGGCAGTGGGCAAGCTTCCCAGTCGAGTCAGCCAAACTACCACACTAAACTGAAAAAGGCTTGGCTAACAAGGCATTCGGAGGAAGATAAAAACACTAATAAAAAAGAGAATTCAGGGAACAGTGTTTCAGAAATTATTAAGCCATGTACTGTCAATTTAATAGCTTCTACATCAAATGATTTGCAGAATAGCATAGATAGTAAAATCTTGGCAGATAAGTTTGTGAAGGAAGATAAGCACCCTCGGAGAAAAGCAAAACGAACTTACGAGTCTGGCTCTGAAAGCGGGGACTCTGATGAAAGCGAGAGCAAGTCAGAGCAAAGGACTAAGCGGCAGCCGAAGCCAACTTACAAAAAGAAACAAAATGATTTGCAGAAAAAAAAGGGTGATACAGAGGAAGAAGTAAAACCGAATGGTGTTCTTAGCAGGAGTGCCAAAGAAAAAAGCAAGCTGAAGTTACAGGGCGGCAGTAACAGCAGTGAGTATGTTAATCTGATTTGGAAGAGCCGGACTAATGCGAAGTCTTAACAGTGGGGTTTGTCGTGCATGCTACCTGGGAAAAGAGCTAAAAAGCATGTTTGTGTAAATGAGCAGGTCCAGATTTATCTGTCTTGAGGGCATTTGAGATATCCTGGTTTAAGAAATTCAGGTGTTTTGTATATATCTGTTAACAAACTGGTTCTTGGGCTAAAAATAAGCAGTAAACAAACTGGTTTATGCTCTACACCAGAAGTCAACAGCATATAGGTGTGCCACTAGGATTGAGATGATCTTTTTTTTTTCTTTTGATCTCTTTTAAAGATCTAATGCACTTATTTTTAGAGCAGTGCTGGATGGAGAGGTTCTCTATTGTTGAACTTTAATTCATCCTTTGATCGGCAAGCCGGAGGCAGTTCCTTGAGAGCCTGATGCCACTCTGTTATGATTTGGTTAATTTAATGAAAGGTTTGAGGAGAGTCATTTCACACTCCTAACGAGCATGTCTGCTACCTGGCGGTTAACACCCCTCTTGGAGAAACCCAGCAAGGAATTCAGGGAAATACAAATTTCAGTGTAATACTGTAGGAGATAGCAGTTGGTAACTAGATTTATCTGAAAAGAGAAACTGGTCTGCCAACGTGAGGGCTTTTGTTTCAAGAACTTAACCTGTATTTTATCCCAATTTATTCTTCTCCAAGGATTAGTCTTTTGTCTTTGTTCTGGTTGAGCATGAGAGAGTCTACCATGGAATTACTTTGTGCAAGAGTTTTTAAGTAGGGGCAATAAGAAAATGCGTACTGCTCCCCTTAATTACAGTCTCTGGCTTTTAACTGCCCAGGGTATGAAGTTACTCTTGATCCCTAAGTTGTACTGGGTGCAGGAACTGTTGCAGTCAGAGGTATTCTGGCTTGGCTCCAGTGATAGTAGATAGTTTTGGTGGGGGTTTGTTTGGGTTTTTTTTTTCCAGCTGAAGGAAGGAGCAAGGAGAACATGCCTATAAAAATATTTCTTGGTTTCACATCTTAAACTGCAAATATATACATGTAACTTGTTAGGTCTTCATGACCTTTGTATTGTTGCAAAAGACTTTTTGTGGCTTTGCTGTAGAAGGATTGCTTACCTAAGAGTAGGCAGAGACTTCTTGCTTTGGCTAGCAGCACCTGAGCACAAAAGTGATAGCTGTTACCACATTATTGAACTGCTTTGTGGAACGTAGGTTGGGGAGCAGGAAAGGGGTGGTGGTTATGGTCTGTTGTGAGCTGCACAGCACAGGAACAGGTTGGGACTGTCCCCTGGTAGCAGCTTCCTGTGCTTGCAGTCTGCTCTCGAGATCCTAACAGACCTAGAGTCTTCCTGTCCGTTCCTCCCATGTGACCCGTGAAACAGATGAGTGTTTGCTTCTGACACACCTGGCACTTTATCTGGGGGGGCTTTGCCCTGATTTCTGAGGGAGAGCTGGTCAGACATGTTCTGGCAAAGATGACCTTCCCCAAGGAGTTACACAAGACCCTCGTCAGCCTTGAGGAGTTCTCAGGGAAGGACAGGTCCCTGTGGGATGGATGGCTGTGGCAGTTTCACCACCTGGGTGATAACTGGATACTGCCAGGGTTGGAAGCTGCTTTGTCCCTGTGGTGTTTTGGAAAGCCCCAGGAGCCTGTGTGCAGGCCAGAGCACTCAGAGCTGCAGGCTGCAAGGCTTCCTCCTGCAAAGCAATGCATTTTATAGCCCTGCAGGCATTGGATGTCTTCCGGGTTCTTGCCCATAGAGCTTGAAGTCTTAGCAGTACCCAGATGACACCCAAGGTCTCTGCTTCCAAGGCAGAAATCACTGTTTCAGGCTGGCAGTCCTGTGCTGTGGCCTTTTCTACTCAGGGTTTAACCTTAGTTATCTTCATGCTCCTTGGATGTACTGGGAGCACGTTTTGTAGGCCATGAACTGAGGCACAGGCAGTCTGTCGCTCGGAAAGTTTGCACAATTTATCTCTGGCAAAATACAGATCTGAACCCAGGTACCAAGTCCAAAGTTAGCACCCTGACCTCTCCATCATCCTTACACCAGCTCCCTGTTTACAGGGCATGAACTTTGAAGAGTAGTGGTAGATGAAACGACAGATACTTCTATCTATCAGCAGATAAAACTAGCGCCACTTTTAAAAGCCATTAAAAGGAAAGCCTGGTTAAATAACAACAGGGTTCAGTTTCCAAATGTGAAAATTGCACGTATTGCTCAACAGATTGGCTCCTCGTGTTACTGTGTCCCATCTGCTGGCTTCCACAGCAGAAACAGAACTGGACTGCTTGGCCTCGCAAAGCCAATGGACCCCACAGAAATAAATGGATTCTGTTCTTCCTTACATCAGATATTTCCCATGAAATCGCGTCGAGTGACATGTGAATGGAGCTGCTCTGCTGTAATGATACCTATAACCTTCAGCAAAAATAAGTCTTGAAAGCAGGATTTTGTAGTTATTTTTTCAGCTCTGTTTTCAGTCAGTGAACTTGCCTTCTTTGCATACACCTTCACTTGAAACAGAATTCAGACTTCTCTTGTGTTACTCTCATTCTTAGCTTGTTTTGTAAGAATGAGATTCTGTAGATGATTTTAGTGGAGTGTTTGGTGAATGCTACACCTAACATAAGAGAAAATAGAGTGTCCTAGGTATTCCAGGTATCCCTGTGCTCCTGCCTGTGTAAGTCTACCTGGTAGCTCCGTTTTTCAAGCCTCCATGTTGACAGGCAAACAGACAGAAGTAATAAGTTATGCAGAGACTAGACTTTCAGAAATGTTGAACACTGGCTAATCTGAGTTCTGCAAAAAAGGGCTGCCAGTACTTCACCTGAAACTCTCCTTACTTTTGCAGCTGGTATACCTCGCTCCGTCTTAAAAGATTGGCGCAAAGTAAAGAAGCTGAAGCAAACGGGAGAGTCCTTCTTGCAGGATGATTCTTGCTCTGAAATAGGACCAAATTTACAAAAATGTAGAGAATGCAGGTTAATAAGAAGCAAGAAAGGAGAAGAACCAACTCACTCACCAGTGTTTTGTAGATTTTACTATTTTCGGCGGTAAGTACAGCTACTTTCCTGATTGTCTGGTGTTTTAACTTGAAAAATGGTACTGTCGAGGGACTTGCATACTTGAAAGCTTGTCTGATTTTTCTGGCTCAGTCAGTCTGCCTGTTAAAAGATGCTAATTTAACAGTATTTGCATTTGTAGTTCTTTGTGGATTGACTTCACTGCTGTTTAAAGCTTTATAGTGAAGACATCAGAACAGCTGCCCAGTGTACCTTAGGCGAGCAGAAAATGAAGCACATCACCACCATGCAGGTGTCTGATATTTGAAGTGGGATTTTCAAAAGGCAAGCTTCAGTTACTCTGGACAAGCTGTACAACTGCAGAGTTGCACTTACTCGTAATTGTTCTTACGCCAGTGTACGGTGGGAATGCTGCTCAGGGTGTTCTGGGAGTTTTCCTGAGGACAGAGGCATCAGGACCTCCTTTTTCAGGATTAATACCAGTCAAGAAAACCCAAAAGTTGGGAAGAAAATTTACATGGTGCAGGCAGCCCAGCTATTGAGACAGAATAGAAAGGCTTTCACTTGCACATGGCTTCATTGTCAATAACTTGTCTTGGGCAAGAATTTGTTCCCTAGATCATATTCATTTTTTTCCCAATGAAGCTTTAGCTACAAGATTTGGTAGAACTACAGGAATCCTTCCAAGGTTGGACTCGGAATACCTTCTGTGCAAGAATACTTGCTTCCTAACATGGCAGTATCAGAGCGTTGGGCTCTTTTCTCCTGTATAAAGGAGAACAGCAGTGGTGAAGTTACACCAACACTTTGAAACACAGCTGTGGCATTTAAAAAAATGCAGTGTTTCCAATCTATTCTGGTAAATTTTACCACAGTTTAGTTATTTTCAGTGTGCTTTGACAGTAGGGCTTGAAATTTAAAGAAGAGTTTGCACTACTGTTGGAAATCATAACTGAAGTTTCATTTCTTCTCACTCGTTAAATATCTAAATATAATTTTTGATACCTAGTTCTGAATTCAGGACTTTAACTGGCATGGCTGTAAAATTCCTTAACTATTACAATAACCACCACATATGTATAATAATTACCCTGTATTATGCAAGGTGGAATAATTAATTATTACTGCTTTAAAATAGACTAAATACAGCCAGGGTTAGTGGAATGGCATTGGGTGGGATAACAGGAAAAACTTCAGTTATTTTAAAGGTCAGAAATAAGTGGATACAAAAAAAGTCTTAGCGATTTGTTCTGCCTAGAAAGACGTAAATACAGTGTTTGAACTCCTGTTTTCTGAGGAAGAGAGCAATAGGATAGAAAAAAGTATCAAATCTGAATGGGACTGAGTAGATTGCTGTCACAGACACTTCAAAAACCATAGGTGAGGGATAGATGGAACCCAGCTTGGAGGGGGAGAGAATTTTCCTATCTGCAATAATCAATGTTATAGATAGAGAATGATGAGTAAACGGAATGCAAAAAGTGCCTAAAAAGTTCAGTTTAGTTTTCATGCTTTCTTGCAATTCATTTTAAAACCATCTTTGGCAGTAGGATTTATTTTCTAAAATAAAAATGATGCCGGGGTGCTAAAGAAGGTGAAGAAAAAGTAATTGTTTTAAGACATAAGCAGTGAGGTCAATTAGGAAGCAAACTGTAAGTGGCAGAATATTTGACAAGTGCCATTAACCGACCTGTTTTGGGGTTTAGGTTATCTTTCAGTAAGAACGGAGTGGTGAGGATAGATGGTTTCTCCTCTCCTGATCAATATGACGATGAAGCGCTGAATTTATGGACACATGAAAACTATGAAGATGATGAACTGGACCTAGAAACATCTAAATACATTCTAGATATCATAGGAGATAAATTTTGTCAGTTAGTAACATCCGAGAAAACAGCCATGTCCTGGGTGAAAAAAGACGGTAAGTACATCTCAAATCTTCTTCAAGTGGTTGGCAGTTTTACTGGAGCGTTCTTGCTTCCTTTCAAGTAACAAACTTCCCCAGACTCTCGTGTTGGATTTTCCTAAGCTGTTCTCTAGAAGGGAGTATGTCGGGAAGGGGCAGGCACCTTCCTCCGTGGGCCAGCCGTTTCCCCCTCCCTGCGCTGGTGGCTGGGCCAGGCTGGGGCTGGGGCCTGGGCCAGGCTGCTGTTGGAATTGGAGCAGCCTCAGTTACCAGCTTGTCCTCCAGCTCTCCAGCCAGAGTGGCTAGCTCCAAGCCAAGGCCTTCAGAGAGCCAAGTACTGACTCCTCCCAGCAGGCGTTGCGTTTCTGACATGTCTCCTTCCCAAAACAAAGGAGAATAAGGTGACCATGTGGGCCCTGCAGAGCATCTACTAATGCTGTCTCCTCCTCTCCGCCAAGGCCACATCCTTCTGGCCCGTAGCAGATGGGCACAGGCTGGAAACAGGCTGGTGGCTCCTCTAATTCCAGGCAGTATGAGGAGGAGGTGGGGCAGGAAGCACGAGTAGCAGCCAGGTCTCCAGGACATGCATCTCCTGCTGACTCTTACCTCTCCAACTCACCAATTTGGCTGCCCTTGAGATTAAACACGTCCCATAGGCAGGCAGGTGAAAAACCTCTTACTGTAATATTAACAGTACATGCTAAATAAATTCTCCTTACAGCCCACTCACGTTGAGCAGGAATATTCTTTCTGCATTACTTCAGTTTGTGGTTTTGGGGATGCTTTAATTTCTTGACAGAGACAGCAGTGTTGATGTGGGTGCCGTGTAGCGGGCCCCCACGTCAAGGGGGTAGAGGTGGATGGCCCATTTGTAAGGCATCACTTTCCTCCTCTTGCACCCAGTCGCGTCAGGGAGAATTGCCAATGCTTCGTCTCCAAAGACTACTCCTTCTGTGCTTTGCATTTAAATTTCAGTCCTTTTATTCTGCTTATTTTGTCTTACAGCCAAAATTGCGTGGAAGAGAGCAGTGAGAGGAGTCCGTGAGATGTGCGATGCATGCGAAGCCACGTTATTTAACATTCACTGGGTCTGCCAAAAATGTGGATTTGTGGTCTGCCTGGATTGTTACAAGGCAAAGGAAAGAAAAAGTTCCAGAGGTTAGTTCTTTATGAACTAGAGTATTGTATAGGCTGTTTACTCTTCCGTGTAGATCCACTAGTGTAACTGCCTTTCTGTGAAGTGTTACGTTACTGCTGGCGTGTTTTGGCTTCTCTTGGATATTTTTTGCCTCCTTTTTTGTTGGTAGTTCAGTGCTGTTAACACTCACCCTGGTTTGAGTGCTTTCTGGAGTCCACCCTTCAGAAGTACATGCTTTGTCACATTGACTTAGCTGCCTAGTTTTTTAATATAACAAAGAAGTGGAGGAAAATACTTCAGAAACAAGTAAAATGAGTGTAATGGAGGTTTCAGTCCATCCTCTTAGATGCATCCTCGGCTCAGTCTGATTCCCGTGCTTTGATGGAAATGCCTGGGCTAGTCTGCAGTGGAGTATAACAGGGCTGACTTGGAAACCTGTGGCTTCAGTGACCCGCCCTGGTTGCAGCTGAAAGGAGGAATGGGATGGCAGATTGGTCCAGTCATTCAGCCTTTCCCTGGGTGGCAGGCGTTGTGCCCTGGCTCAGGCCTGCTGTCACACACTGCGCCTGCAACCCATTCAAGGGTGATGCTGCTTGGCAAAGCATTTCCATGTTTGTCGTAGCAGTGTAATGCTACAGATGGGAAATGTTAGCTAAAATAAAGCTTTAACTGTTGGGTGGCAAACCTTTGCTAAAGGGAGAGATCATCTGCTTTGTCCTTGTCTGGCAGTGTGAGGCTTCCTAGGCTGCAGTTAAAGGATGTTCCCAGAGACTTCTGTTATAGCCTTGAAGTTTGGAGGGATCTAATGTTGCTGTTTTCCAACACCAAGAGCATTTGTTACCGCTTGGACGTTGGGGGCTGCTTCAGTAGTTCTTAACTGGCTCAACTTCGCGTGTGCGCTCGTCCCGTCCATCTGACGTGGCTTGGGATGTACGCCGAGCATTATTTACCCTGGTGGGAACACACAGGCAGAGGCTTTTTATAGTGTGCCTGTTTACCAGCCAGGAAAATTTTGGTAAAATGTTTTCAAAGCTTAAAAAAAGCAGCATACAGAAGCAGGCTTCTTTTTGGTCTTCCAACAGCATAGCCTCTCTCCTTGCTCTTCATCACGATGTTACGTGCAGAAGCAGCAGTACTGTAGCCTCCCTTGCTGCAGCTTTCTTTCTAGTGATGCTGTAGGATTCATGTGAACTGGGTCTCTCCCTTGGCTCTCCCCTCCAAATTTCAGAACCACCCACCCATCTCTATATAATAGCACTTTATATTACACCATTTTTCCTGGAACTGGCAGTTGTTTTTACAGTTGCTAAACGTAACGGAGAATACATTGGTTCTGCCCTGCTTCAGCAGGAATGTTAGAGGTTTAAATATGCCATACTCAGATATTTATCAATGACTGCTCTCATTGCTTCAGCGTATGAATGAATGTGGAGCCATTGTTACCTGCAGACAGTTCATGGCACCATCAAGTGGAATGTCATGTTATGGCATTTCAGTGATAAAACACGTTCAGTAGATCTGTTCCGTTTTGATTTTTGATTTATGTCTGTGACCCGTTACATATTTCAATGTTTTGAAAGTTGCAAAAGCTCTGAAGTACCTAACAAATCTCACATTTATCAGAAAGAATTTGCTCCTTTGCCTGTCTAATACAGGGTAAGAATATAATACCTTAAATGTGCTAAATGCTTCTTCTAGTTTATTAATTTACATCGCTAGAGCCGAGCATGCTAGTAAAGAGAGTCTCTTAAACCAGCAGTTCATTGGATAAGGATACAAGACTGGAGAGAAATCACATTCCTATTTTTGTCCAAAATCACATAGCAGATTGGTGACCAGTTGCTTGGCCAGACATTTTTTTGGTCTCGTTCTTCCTCTGTCTTGCTTTTACACTGCGTTTTTTTTCTGGTGGGGACCATCTTGCTGAAATTTTACAGAAAGCCTCTCTCTCCTACTACTTAGGCACTCCCTGCTGCCACAAACAATTTTCAACCAGTACATACAGATCTGTGGTTTCGTGGTTGCTTTAATCTGACACAAATCCATGATGCAACTTCCCTTTCCTTTGTGCCACCAGTAACACTGGCGCAGCTGCACGGTGGCCAAATGAGAGAACTGATTTGGTTAAAAGTTCAGCTTTTGGGCTTGTTTGGCCCTCTCTGGTCAAAGACAGCCACTTTGGGATCGTGTCGAATTAAAAACCGGGCAATGGCAGCCTAGTTGTGTCTCTTTTCTGAGTTAGAATTCATCAAGGGAGTCTCTCAGCCTCTGTAGCAACTGTAAAGGATTTTGGCTTATGTTGCATTGGCAACTTGCTAAAGGTAATAAAGGGAATATACCTCAAGACTTCGAGGTTACTGGCAAGGCTCTTTGTTCAAGGTCCTGATATTTCAGATTTGTGTATCGTTAAAACATTTTGTTTTGAAAAGTAGCTACAATTTGTACAGCAAATCTTGTCACATGGTACCAGGACAGAAGACTTAAATCCCTAACTAAATCAAATCTGAAATGGTAGGTAGGTCCGTCTGTGTAAGTAAAGGAAAACTATTGGCAATGCTGTTTTTCAGATAAGGAGTTGTATGCCTGGATGAAGTGTGTGAAGGGCCAGCCTCATGATCACAAGCACCTGATGCCAACACAGATTATTCCAGGCTCTGGTAAGACCACCTGCAAACTTCTTCTTTTCCACTTAAAACCCTGTGAATCGTGGGAGGTCTCTGTGGTTCAGTTCAGCAAGGGGCACAGATGATAGCAGGAGACAGAGGAGTATGGTGACGATGTCTGAAGGGGCTTTGGGGACGGGCAGTTGAGAAATTCGGGGTACTTGTTGTGACTGTTTTGTACCTTTTCAGAGTAGGATAAACCAGCTAGGGAGTAATTAATAAACCTTGCCTTAGCAGTTAAGATCTTCCCGTGGTACTGCTGTTGAGCATTATGTGGCAACATATTTGGGAGGAGTTTTCCACTGTCTTCTGTCCCATTGACTGGCCCGAGGAGCTGGTAAAAAAAAAAAAGTGTTGTTTTCATTGGGCCTCTGATGGAGCATCCTAAAGCAAAATGCAGTGAAGAAACTTAGGATAAATTAAAAGCTAACCAGTAGATCCAACTAAATTCAGATTTTTTTCTTAGAGCCAAGAAAGTTTTCTGAAGAAGTGCAGTAAGGTGTGGTGGTTGTTAGCACAACTTCACTTGTGATCTCTGGCAGCACTGATGCAGAGCAGGGAACAGAAAACTCAAATGTGCCCTCAAACTTGTTAGGTAAATTCCCAGGTTATTTTAAGCTGGAAATACAGACCCAGTCATTCTTTTATGGGTAGTTGCATGTTAGTTCAGGTAGAAATGAAAGTTGGTTAGATTCCATAATAAATTCAAATTGTGACATTCCCCAGAACAGGTTCCAGACTGAAACTGGTTTTAATTTTAAATTGTGAAGTGAACCACTCATCTGGAAACAGCACAATGAAGACTGCCTACATAACATCAGTTTTGTTCTTCTGTGCGTACCCATTACCACATAGCCTTAAATGACATGATCACACAGTAATTTTTCTGTCAAGATGCAGCTCACTTCAGTCTGAAGTTTGATGGTTTTATTAAATGAAGCAGTGATGCAGCCGTTGAACAATGCAGAGTAAATAATGAATGACTGGCTTGCTTGGTGTGTGCCATGCCACGGGAATTCAGAGTGAAGGGTTGATGACTCAGAGGAGTAGTGTGCAGTTATTTAATTAAAAACCTTGTCTCTCTCTGCACAAGCTTTAAGGTGGAGTGGACAGTCTTTTAAGAGTATCTTTCAGTGTTAAATTTAGCATTTTTAATACTTCAATTTTAAAAAGGTTTGGAGGTAGCATTTTAGCATCACAGTGTCTGTATTGTATAACGAGCATCACAAAATGTCTGAGGGCTGCTGATGGCTTTATTCTTAATTGTCTTTCAGTTTTGACAGATCTTCTAGAAGCTATGCACAGTATTAGAGAGAAATTTGAAATTAAATCCCATTGTCAATGTACCAGCAAGCAGAGCGCACAAGCTGGCAAGCTCCCTGCAATGAACGGTGTGTCTCAGGTGAGTTTAAACTGTGTGTATGCACTCTGCAGTTTGGTCAGGTGTTTGGAATCTTGGGGGAATTTCTACATTTCTGCATTTCAAAAAGCACCAGTTGCATTTGAATCGTGATGCCCGGTGGTTACGCACCAGCCTTGTCTTTGAAATGCATTACAGCAAAGTTGTGTACTTAAAAATAAATTTGTTCCTTACAGGTTTTGCAGAATGTCCTTAACCACAGTAATAAAATTTCTCTGTGCATGCCTGAGTCTCAACAGCAGAATACTCCTCAAAAGTCTGAGACGAATGGTAATACGAGTCCAAGGAGCGACGTGAGCACAGACAGCAAGTTAACACCGCCCGAATCCCAGTCGCCACTGCACTGGTTGGCTGATCTGGCCGAGCAGAAAGCCAGAGAAGAAAAGAAAGGTATCTGTCTGAAATTGCCATACCGTATCTGTGACTCTGGGGGCACCGGTGATACGTAATTGGATTAACTAGGAAAAAAAAATCACACAGATTTTCTGTTCAACAAAAAGAAAATAAAACGTTCACCAACATTAATCTTGGAACTGCAATGCCTTCTCCTGGTGGCATCAGAATCTGTTACCAGAACCACCACTAGTGGAAAGCACGTGTAATGTGGCAGCGTTTCCCGCCTGCAGCATCTCTCACTTGTGACAGGGACTCTCTCAGCTGCATATCTGAGATGCTGAGGAAGGCCTCAGGCCGTGGTGGCACTGTTTGGCTGCATTTCCAAAGATCTGGTCCATCCTCTGGGGTGTGTGCAGGTGAATGCAGTGCTAGTGCCACAGTGTATGACCACCACTGTAAAATGCAGGGCACTGGTGCTGCTCCTACGCCTGCACTGTGGTGTAAAAATGTGCTGGTTGTTTTTATTTTAGAGAACAAAGAATGTCCTTCTGGAAAACATTTGAAAGAGGAGAAAGACCAGGATAATTTGGAGTCCCAGAACTGTAAAAGCTCCCCTCCTGCGTCCCAGAACAATGAGCAGGGCTCAACCTTGCGAGATTTGTTAACTACAACGGCAGGCAAACTGCGCCTAGGTTCTACGGATGCTGGTATTGCTTTTGCTCCAGTTTACTCTACAGGAACAGCAGTAAGTCTTCTAGAAGATGCGTGGCTTTTAGATCAGGATTTGATCTAATGATGAGAATTTGGTTTGGTACATTTGATTAAAGCAGTGTGAGAACTGTATTGGTTTATATACTCAAAAAGTTACAGGCGTTTGCCTTAATGTTTTATTTATCTCTGTGTGTAGTGATGATTGGTACATACTATGAAGAAAATGTCTCTGAAGTTAGATAAAGCCTTAAGCTGACAGAAGAAAAGATTCCACTATATTGTTGTGTATCTCTAACTCCTCTGTAAGAATACCTGCAGTTTCCTACGAACTAAGTAGGCAACTGCAAGCTTCTAATTGATAATTAAATGTTGTCCTTCTACTGCAGAAGGAATTGCATCAACTTGATTCATTTTTACACTGTTTTAATCATACAGTTGTTTGTTTTCTGACAGAGTGGCAAGAGTGGAAGGACTATGCCAAACATTCTTGATGACATAATTGCTTCAGTAGTAGAAAACAAGATTCCACCAAACAGAGCACCAAAGATAAACGTAAAATCTGAAGTAAAAGATGAGCCAAAGGCTGATAGAAAATGTATTCAGGATGACTGCAGCAAACGGTACAGCGATATCCAGTATTCGTGGATCTGTGATAAGCATGTTTTGTGGCTCAGAGACCATAAAAACAGCAACAACTGGAAGCTCTTCAAAGAGTGCTGGAAACAAGGACGGGTAGGTATTGAGCCACTCCGTCTATAAAGTGACCTCAGTGTGAACTTGGGGGGAGTTTGTGTTAAAGGACCAGTTGCCTGACTTTGTTTGAAAATGTATCATTAGCAGTGAGCAAAAGCTTCTCAAGTATAACCCACATACAAGCCTTTTGTAGTTTAAACTTGGGTTGACTGCTAGTTCTAAATAAGAAACCACTGCTACAGAGAATCAAATCTAAAGCAAATGTGTGTGTGACATCCTGGCTGTGGTTGCTGTTGGAGGAGGTGTTACCATCCCAGCAGGACCAGTGTGTGTTTCAGATGCATTTGTACTCCAGTTTAATGGAAGGAGGTGTTTACTTGCAAAAGGATATGGTTGGTTTTTCATCTGTGTCTTTCCTTACAGCCTGTTTTGGTGTCCGGAATGCATAAGAAAATGAACTTCAGCCTGTGGAAAGCTGACTCTATCAGCCTAGATTTTGGAAATCAGCAAGCTGATATCTTGAATTGCAAAGACAGTATTATTTCAAACACTAACGTCAAGGAGTTCTGGGATGGTTTTGAAGATGTTTCAAGTACGTTACTTCAGAGGTTTTATTCTATTGATTCAGAATATGGGCAATGTTAGGAACTGCAGTTAAATTTTTTTTTTATGGATCTTGAGTCTTTGAAGGGGCCTTAATTTAAAAAGAAAATTCTAGGTGATCTGTTCCCAGAGAAACTTGTGGTTTTGTACCTTTGCAGAATTCAAGCTGCACTAAGAAACCGAGCAGATGTCATTGTTCCTCCATTAGCTGAGTTTGATTTGTATCATACCGAGTCTCAAAATTAACCATCTCCTGTTTCACAGATGAAATCTTTATAGACAGTATATATTGGGAGTTCAGTTACATATTTCAGTTGAATGAAGTGAACCACCTACAGTGAATTCATTTTTAGTAATTTCTGTGTTACTTACAGAACGGCAGAAAATCAAAAATGGGGAAACTGCTCTACTGAAGCTGAAAGATTGGCCTTCTGGTGAAGATTTCAAGGCTATGATGCCAGCGAGGTACTTGAGTTTAATATTAGATACTTTTAAGTCAAGTCTCCATGTCATGACTTGTTTTTCCTCTCTCTGTGTAATGACAAAAATTCATTTACATTCTTTTTCTCCTCCAGATACGAGGACTTGCTAAAAAGTTTACCCTTGCCTGAGTATTGTAGTCCAGAAGGAAAATTAAACTTGGCTTCTCATCTGCCAGGCTTTTTTGTCCGTCCAGATTTGGGACCCAGACTGTGCAGTGCCTATGGTGAGTATGCCATGCCCTGGAAGTGTAGCAGGTCCCTCTTCCCTTAGAAGTGTGGAGTATCCCATCTTACAGTGCTTCCCAGAAAGCTGAGCTTGCTTGGAAGATGATTGTTCCCTGAATGTTGGAGAAATACTTGGCTGACTTGCACATTAGCAGCATGTGAACCTCTGGCATCACAGTTAATTTGCTTCTGCATTTCTTGAGGCTGATACAGTCCTGTAAAATATATTATTAGCTATTTTTACACAAAGATAGGTCCTGTCTTCAACAATGCAGTATGCCAGAATACTTCATGAAACACTACTGTGTTCATAGTTCTGGTCATAAAGAAATCTCAGCACATGTCTCCTAATTTGTGTTTGTATTGTGTGCTGTACACTCAAAAATCTGCTTAGGAAAGGTTGCTTCCCTCACACCTTTTTCAGCTACTGAAAAGTTCTGCAGTTGTCCCTTGAAATAAACATAGTAAGGCTAGTGTTTCCTCAGTGTTTCCACATTAAAGCCTGCCTGTACATAAAATGTGTTCCTGTGATGCCGAGCACAGTTTCAGGAATCTCTTTCCAGTGAGCTGTTGCACGCGTCCGGGTGAAGGTGAACATGCAACAAAACAAACCTTCGTTTGATCTCGTAACGTAGGTGTGGCTGCTACTAAAGACCATGATATAGGAACCACAAATCTCCATATTGAAGTTTCTGATGTCGTGAACATCCTTGTTTATGTTGGCATAGCAAAAGGAAATGGAGTACTTTCCAAATCAGGTAAGGGGAGGCTCATTGTCAGAGGTGTAGATGGAGTGAATGATTTGTCACTTTGCAAACTGACAGCGTTCCCAAGTGAACGGAAGAGATCCGTAAGTACTTGCTTGAACCTGGGAGATTCTTTAAGTATTTACACACACATGAATTCTGCATAAGATACCCTGCACTTCATGAATTATGAAAAGCTATATCAAACTCTTGCCCTCTTTTGGGCATTATCTATAATTGATGTACCATTCCTGTGCTGGGGCTGGCAGAGCTAATGAGAGTGCGGGGTGAAGGATTTTCTCTGGAAGCTGGGGTAGTTCTAACAGTTATCTCAGGATGATGGATTTGCCAAACCTTTTGTTTGTTCTGCTGCCTCTGGATGCGCTGTGTTTGCTCCATTGAATTTGGACTGTAATGTAATTTTTCAGCACTGGAGAGCTTAAATTGGTGTATGTTAGTCATCTGTATGAGGTTTATGTCTTATGTGGAATTGTCTTTAAATCACTGAAATAGTTGATTTCCCCTTATTATTTTGTTCTCTTGTTCTGTAATCAGGAAATGTAGATTTTGGGTGTGACTAATTGAGCTGCAGGGAGGTTTGCCATCTTCTATCTGCTTTGTTTTCACTTCCATCTGCACTGAGTTAATGGCAGCAGCACTTGAGTGTTGGGAGAGCTCTACCTTCTTGAGTAGCTGCTACAGAACAGCACGCAAAACACTGCTTTTGCTGACTGCAGGAAAACACCTTTTCCACCTTCTAATCTTTCTTGCCCAAAATAAGCCAGCCCTGATGGTTTGTTTCAGGTTAGGAGAATACACTCTACCAAATGCAGGAAATGTAAAAAGTTTAAAAATGAAACATTGTTTTCAGGGTACTTACAGAACTTACATGTTCTAGTAACTAGTTACAAACACCAAACTAAAGCATCACCCGGGGCCTTGTGTCATACTCAGCAAACTTTTATCTGCTCTGTCTCAAGCAAGAAGCTCAGAAAGAAAGCATTTAGTTTTAAGTTTCCCTCCTGTCTCACTTACAAAAAGTATTTCTGTTGAACCTTAGGAGTTCTGAAGAAATTTGAAGAGGAAGATTTGGACGACCTTCTAAGGAAGCGGTTGAAAGACTCAAGTGAATTACCTGGTGCTTTATGGCACATTTATGCTGGCAAAGACGCTGACAAGATACGGGAGTTTCTGCAAAAGGTTAGATTTGCAATAGCTATTTCATAAACATGATGTGACTGCTAAGGCAGAGGGGGCTGGCAAAACCCACAAACCCCACCTCTATACGTGGGGAAGGGAAATGATGATTTCTGTTATAGGAAATTGTAACTGACCTGCCACCTGGCCAGCAGATAAAGTCTGTAGCATGGTATGTAGTCACTTCTTACAATTACAGGTACCCAGCAAACTGACAGCTCAGGAGGGCATGGGGATCTGTTCTTGTCCTTCTCTGGTAAAAAAGATGTCTTTCTGTCACCGAGATCTCTTCTTGCATTATCAGATGCTGGTATTTTTTGTGAATCATCCCATTCAGAAAGCGCTGAGCCTGCAACTCAGCAGCCAGTCATCTTCATAAGGACTCTCGTGTCACATTAGCTCAAAAGGACAAGCCTTGGCTCTTAGGGAAGATGAAAGTGGTGGGGGATAGCATACCCCAGGGCAGCAAACTTCTTCAGCATCAGCTGTGGTGCAGGCCTTCCTTTGGCAGCATGTGCTGGGCGAGCTAGGGCCGCGTCGGAGACGTTCAGGTCATTACTTACCACATAGGATGCCTACCCACCACTGGGCCATGGGTGGCATTAAATTTAGAGATACCACCTGAAAGTAGTTTTGTGCCCTGTCCTTAGCACTCTTTCATGTTCTAGAGGGTGCTCTTAACACAGAAATACCAAAATCACTGATGATGTTGCTTGGGAAAAAACTTGTCTCCACTGTCTTCTGCTGTTGTGAAAAGAATCCAATGAGTTTGAACTGGCTACACCAAAGGGATCTGTAAACAGGCTGGAAGCCAAGGTCTCTGTCGCAAGCAGGAAGAGCCTGAGAAATTGAGCAGTAAAGGTTCTCTGGGACAGGAAGGCAGCGTTTGGGTCCCTTTGGTGCCTCAACCATTGCTCTTTGGGAAGATGAACTGTGGGGAAAAGTGAGCACTAGTAAATAAAACGCAGCTAGTTCCATGAGATGATTAATGACACAGTGAGGTTTTTTCTGCTCATTCATAAGTAGATGGTGTCTTTTCAGCTTGGAGAAGAGAGTTGTGAACAAAAACACAAATGCAAGGGAGTAGATTCAGAGTGAGGGTTATTCAGCATTTTTTCTTCAGAACAATTCAGGGCTGTTGTGCAAGTCCCGGAGCCAGCAGGTTTAAAGCAGAAGCACTTAAGATGCCATGTAATAAAGTTGGTCCTTTGCGGCCACAGTTTGCCATGGTATCCAAAATGAATTGTGTACTACCCTGCATCTTTGATGTGGTGTGTTTGAGATACTGGAGATGAACTGATGAACAGACCTTGGGAGTACTTTGGCTGATAAGAGAGAAAAATCTCAGTACCTCGTTGATACAGAAGGAAGAAGATAATGCATAAGAACAGCTTCAAGTGCTGCATCCCATAATTAAGTATATTTAATATCCATATGAATAAAAATCGATGGTTTTAGTGGGAGAATTGTCTCCTGAGTCATCACAATATGTAGTTTTTTATATTTAGTTGTTTGTTTTTCTTCAGTCACTAAGACTGATTAATTGCTAGCTGATTACGGGTATCATTTGTTCCCCTGGGGTTAACTTGGTGAGAAATGGTTGTTGCAGTTAATCTGCTGCTGTCAGGAAGTATTTTTTTTCCTTTTTTGGTTTTTCTTTCCATCATTTTTCTGAATTCCTTGATGGGATGGTAGGAAAATAGCAGCGAGTGAGATGGGAAGGAAACCTGTTCAGGGCCTTTTGTCCTGCCCCGTGTCCAAGCAGTCACCTAGAGCAGGTTGCCCAGGACCATACGACACTTGGTTTAACGTGCTGCAGCTTTCCTGAGCTGAAGCTGTGGTGTTGGGGGTGTGTCACGACTGAAGAAGGTAAGCTTGAAGAGTTGGCAGCACAGGAACTCTTGAGGTCAGATTTTATTTACTTGATGAAAGTCGTCATTGCTCAATAATTACTGTGCCATGTTCTTTAAAGCTCTACCTTTTAGAGTGGGAGTTCTTCACCTCTCTTCAGTTCAGTGAGACTTCTCAGTTCGCTTGAGGTTGAGTCCTGAAGTAAATTCTCCTTCGGCTCTCAGGACCACAGTCAGTGTTGCTTTCTAAAGGAGGTGTAACTACAGCTTACCAGGAAAAGGTTCAGCTTCTTTTCAAAGCCATGTGGGATTTTCTTGTGCTTACAGATCGCAAAAGAGCAAGGCTTAGAAGTTTTACCAGAGCATGATCCGATACGTGATCAGAGTTGGTATGTGAACAAAAAACTTCGCCAAAGACTTCTTGAAGAGTACGGAGTGAAAACCTGTACGGTTATTCAGTTTCTTGGTGATGCTATTATCCTACCAGCAGGAGCACTTCATCAGGTAACGTACATCTGCTTAAAGACCTGTGAGATTCAGTAGCATAAATACAATATAATAACTTTCTTTTCGAAGGCAGAACTCCATCTCTCCTCCACTTAGATGGTATTTTCTGTTGGTGTGGGAAGGTACAGTAAGGTTCGTGTGCCTGTATAGCTCACTAGCCAGTACGAGCACGCAGCAACTTGAATGAGTTAATCCTGTGCCTTTTTTCCTTTCCAATGAAAACCAAGCAGACTGTTGAGCCACTTTTGTCCTTTCCGGTTCTAACTTTGGCAAATTCAAGTTAGTAAGTTTTGTTTTGTTTTATTTTCCTCCCTTTTCTTCTAAACCAAAAGTTGACCTAACCCTGGAGAGGCAGGGAGAGCAACCCAAGTGGATAATGACACCCAGATGTGAGGTGTCATTGGCTTTGTCTTCAGCTGTAGAGGCAGTTTGAGTGTAACAGGGTGTTTCTGTAACAGGTTTTGGAGGTCGTTTTCCTGTCCCACATTAAGCTCCTTTTTACACAGGAGAGACGTCAATCACCAGGGAGCCATCACTGTCCCTGTGGCCGTTTTCCTTCCCATCAGAAATCCTGGTATCATCTTTGCAGCAGCCAGGCCAGTTTAATTCTCAGTTACATCAGAAGAATGTACTGCCAGTAGGGCAGTGCTGGAGAAACAGTACGGATCTGTGTGGCAACCTCCAGTCCTCTCCCAGCATGGAGGGTTGGTTTGTTTTGTTTGGCGGGTGTTTTTTTCCTCACAGTGTGCAAACTGCTGCTCCTTGGAGAAAAGAGGAAGAAAGCACGATTGTTTAGATAGGATTTGGGGGCAGTTGTGGATTTATTTACTTCTTCACTTCATGACCCCTTTTCTGTTCCAGCAGGAAGTGGAGCATGCTTTCTTGCTGTCTTGCCAGCTGTCAAGCCCTGCTAATTGGGTATCAGGGCACGAGGAGCATCCCCCCCCGCAGTAGGGATTGGAAAGCATCTTGCTGTTAAGAGTTATCATTGATCTCTACCTGGGTTTAAGTGAGGCCAAGCCTTTCCAAAGAAGGTGCTGTTTGGTTTCTGATCTGCAGATCAGCTTCCAGCTGCCACCTCTCCTGTGCAGAGGAAGCAATGACATACCGCGTCACCGTGACCGGGCCCTGGGTTTCTCTGGGGACGCCATGGCTGGGTCATAGTGATGACAGGGGTTATGTCCCTAGCCTGTCTGCTGCCTATGTCAGTGTCAGTTGCTGGGGCACTGAAAGCAGCAGGTACCTTACCCAGACTAGATGCCCTTGTCACTCCAGTGGGTCTCTAGATGAGTTTCACATGGTGTTGCATTAACCCTGGGTGGTCTGTGTGGATTAGTTTTCTGGCAAAAGAAAGAAATATGGGGAAAAAGCCAAACCCCGGTGACCAAATCTTGGGTCGTTTTGGGTTGCCTTTCCCTGTGCCACGGCTCCAGGGCTTGATGTGGCTTCACAAAGGCAAAGTGAGTGTCTGGCATTGATGTTATTCTTAGCTTCTGTTAGGCTAAGGCAGTTGGGACTCCCAGAGTCAATTAGATTTGTATTGCATTTTCCA
The DNA here is from genome assembly GCA_013399075.1 of Chloroceryle aenea. Taxonomy (NCBI): domain Eukaryota; kingdom Metazoa; phylum Chordata; class Aves; order Coraciiformes; family Cerylidae; genus Chloroceryle; species Chloroceryle aenea. Next base: position 178,702 of record VWZY01000169.1, read on the forward strand.
GTAACTTCACTCTGATCTCTCAAAACACAAGAGATATCCCAGATACAGCACTGAAAAGGGAACCCACAGGAAAAAAACCCAACCAACCATAGTGGGAAATCTGTTCTGTATAGCATGTGGCACTATAGAAAGGCATACAGAATATAAACCACGGAGTAGGTGGGAATGTTCCAGGCTTCCCTGCAGTTCATAGGTTTAAGTACCAAAAATAAGACCATTCTTATCTTTATCTCCTTGGCTTTAAATTCCAGATTGCTTTTGAAGTGGTAATGTTCTACCTTCTGGCACCAAGGAGTTAATAACATGGTGTTTTTAAACCTTAGTGGGTGAAGCTGAGAACCTTTTCATCTTCAGTAAGAAGTTCCTGTGAATCTGCCACGTAGGAGGAAATGAAAGTATCGTGTTCTTTCATGTACATATGTAGTACTCTGTACAGAGATGCATAAATACTGACCTTAGGGATCGGCACTAACACTTGGTGTATATACAAAGCACATTTAAACACTTAACCCGGTATGTGGTCTTGTTCAGACTTATTTTTAAGTTTACATCTTCAATGTTTCAGATTTACATGCACATCGTGAATCTTTAATAATGAAAACTGGCTGAGAGCTGATACTAAATTTGGTGGCAGATGAACATTTTTATTTGCTCATCAGTAATGTTGTGGAGCTGAGAGATGGAGTGAAGGAGCCTGGCTGCCTGTGGTCGCTGTGCAGTGTAGCTCAGACACTGCTGTCCTTGAGCCAGTTGGGACTGTCATTGCACTGCTGCTTTTGATGTGCTAGGCTGGTATTTTACTGCTCTAACAGGGAGGAGGTTGTGTGTATTCCTTTTGTGTGTGTATATATATATTTTTCCCTCCGCCCCCAGCTTCTATGGATTCATGTCTAGCTTTTCAGTAACTTGTCTTTAATATTTTATGATAGCATAAAGCACGTCTCCCACTTCCCAGGTATCCCCATCCTCCCTGTGTACTTGCAGACAGCAGTCACATCTCCCTTGTGATCACTTCAGTAGGCAAAGTCAAACTGTTCCAGCGATGGGGTGGGAGGGAGAGCCTCTCCCGTGAGCTCTGACTGTCGCAGCAGCCCTGGCAGTACCTCTTGTGGAGTAATTGCGCGCTCGCTCGCTCCCTCTCGGGGAAACCAGAAATAGATACAGCCTTGGACTGGTGTCCTCTGCAGAATGTACTGATGTGCTGAGGATTCTGTCTCCTTTCTTCTTGGCTGGACAAGTAGGGGAGCTCAGAAGCGTCCCCTGCTTTGCTTGCGTCTGGGCCTTGTTCTGTCTCTGGCACTTGTACCAGCGAGCCCTCCCTCAGCTCTCCTTGGAAACTCCCCCGGCTGGAAAAAGGGGAGCTCTACTGTTCTTTTGAATGATTCACTCTTCCTACTGCTCTGGGTCGTCCTCCATCACAGTCATTCATTCTCTAGGGATGCCCTCCCTGGTTTTAGTTTAGTGACTTCAAATTTTTATTGGTAAACTAAAAGCTAGAAATACTTGAGGCGATGATAGAAATGTGTTTTTCAGGCTACATGCAAAACTTGTTTGCAGTAGAACAGGATATTGCAGTGCTGGCGTTTATAGTGGTATTATCTTGATTGAACCACGGGATTACAGATTGTAAAGTAACGTGCTGGAGATAATGTGAGATCCTGGCAGTGCTAAGATAAGGATGGAGGATAAGGATCTGGGAGCTGCTTGGCTGAGTGCTGGCCTCGGAGCTAAGCCATGCGGCCAGGGGCTGATCCTCCATGTAAGGGGAGCAGGCAGACTGCTGTGTGGTGAGGACAGAGGGCCCTTTCCTCCCTGCCCACGCACCTTTCCCTGGCCTGGCCCTGGTCTGAGGCTTTTCCAATGCTCCACCCATCTCCTGGGCCCCGCTGGAAAACCTCTGCTGTGCGTGGGCTGGGGGCGAAGCTGTTCTCTCGCTGTGGCTGGAGCCGGCGCGGTTGGGAGCGCGCTGTAGTCCTCGCCCCACGAGCCCCAGGGGAATCGCTGCAGCAGATCTTTACTTGTGTGTGTCGCTGCATCAGCTCACATTATAAATAGAACTGCCCCTGGGCTGTCAGCAGGGGATTCCTCTGCGTAGTGCCAACCCGGCCGGGTGAAATCTGTCCTCCCCACACAGACTAAAGCACCACTTGGACAGGACCTGGAAGGGGAGGAGGTTTAAGGCACAGCAGAATGAGAGATTTGAGGGCAACAAATACTGCTTGCTCTGCGACGGAGGGAGGTGGTGAAACACTGTCTCAGTGAGGAGAAGGTGAAAGGGTGGTGTGGGATTTGCATGGAGTGGAAAGGAAAACGAGGGCAGGTAGAGACTTGAAAGAGGCGAGAAGCTTGTGAGGGAAGAGAGGGGGCTGGAGCCGGCTGCGCAGCGCAGACCTTTCAGCCCAAGCTCTAGGAAATTCCCCGAGTGCCGGTGGGAGCCTCGCGGTGGCTCTTCTGCAGCTGTTTCCTTGCCCATGGCTTTCTGCAGTTCGCCGATTGTGTGGCATCCACAAACCCTCTTTATCTCTGGAGCTACTTCTTCGTTGATTAATTTGCAGGAGGGAGCAGCACGGCTCCGTCCCTGCTGGTGATGGGGCTGCAGACACCCCCCCGTACAATGCTGGTCTGGAGGCAGGGGTTACCCTCTGGGATGTCACCTGTAAAGGGGTGACCTACCTTAGAAAATCAGGCACCGGCAGTGTGAACAAGAGAGTAACTTACAACTTAAGTGTCCTCAACTGTGTAGCTCCCAGAGGTTTTTTGAATGTCAGGTATCAGAACGGAAACTTCAAGCGTATTCTGGACACAACCAGGAAGTGCCTTTTCCTTTCCCCCATCCTCCAGGTGTGACATGGGTGGCAGGAGACGGTGGCTGATTCTCTCGATAGTTACACCTAGTCAGTAAGAAATGTTCAGAGAAAAAAAAGTGGGGTTTCTTTCCCCTCCCTTCTGAACCTGCCTCTTTGTTCATGGTTGGTTTGTTTTTGGGGTTTTTTTTCTTCTTTAAACCATTTCCATGGGCACGTACTGTTCAGCACCCGTAGCAGAGAGCGGGCTTCCAGCGTGGCTTGAGGAGGTCCCACAGGGCAGGGCTGCTGCGGGGTCGGCGTGCGGCTTGGGCGCCAGCGTGCCGTTCGGAAGCGGCTGTGCAGCCCCAGTACCCGTAGCGGTGCCTCTGAGGCTGCTAAAAGGTGAACACATCACGAGTACAGGGAATTAAGGCAGAGCTGACTCCCAGAAGCAGCGCCGGAGCACAGGCAGATGTGTGGTGTTCAGAGTGTGCCTTTTGCCAGAAGCTAACTTGGCTAAGATGAATACGCTTGAAGCTCTCTACATAAAACCTAGAAAGATGCCCTGTAGTCTCAGAAGCCTGTGGTTTGGGAGATCTCAAGGCCCACTCTTTTCTCGGGTATCTCTGCCACAGGATAACCCCCAAAATACTAATGATCAGTTTCTTGTTATTTCGGCCAGGTGCAAAACTTCCACAGCTGTGTTCAAGTAACTGAAGACTTTGTGTCTCCAGAACATCTTGTGCAGTCATTCCACTTAACGCAGGAGCTGAGGCTGTCCAAGGAAGAAATCAATTACGATGATAAACTGCAGGTAGGAAATGAATTCTGCTGTCGAAGCTGTTGGGAAGGCAGGGCGTGCTCGGGCTCATTGAAATGCAGAGCGGTGCGTGGAGCTACTTCCTCGCTGCTGTTCACACAGAATAACAATGAGCAGCAGCCTGGATGCCAGGGGTGCAGAAGACTCTTCCCTGGTCTTGCTGGTTTTATTTATTTCACGTTACATTTTCAGACGTGGAAAAAGGTGTTTCCTTTTGGACCGGCTTGCTGTAGGCTCGCTTTCTCTTCCATCCATAAGGCTCAGGGCTCAGTCCTAAATGCAGCTGCTTCGCAGAGTCCCGAGGTCCTCGGCCTTACTGAAATCATGTCTGATGCTCTTGCAGGTTAAAAATATCTTGTATCACGCAGTTAAAGAAATGGTGAGAGCTTTGAAGATTCACGAGGGCGAAATGGAAGACATGGAGGAGAACTGAGCGCGCTCTGCTTTTTTGTGCTAGCACCCGATGGAGGCTGTTTTTCCTAACCCGTGAGCGGTGTGCACACTAAGTCAAGCTTCACAAACCATCAGTGCCAAGAAAACGTAGTCATCGTATTTACTCGTTAACGACACGGCAACGGTAGAGCTTCATATCACAGCCACTGTGATTACACGCTAGACTTGCAACCAATTGAGCAGGGTTCTGCTGTCCTGTATTATAATGTACATGAAGTTTGTGAAATGTCAAAGATTTAAGATTATGTATTTATTTTTGGAAAAAAAACCCACAAAATTCTATGCTATATTGTTGATCAAATGTAAATGTGACTTGTACAGTTTGCTAAAATAATTCCGATATTTTTCACTACATTGAGACAGTTACTGTGAGAGTAGGACACAAACACCAGCTATTGCCTGCATTTGGGATCTTGCTGAGTCCGCACAGCAGTCATGTCATGATCTGAAAATAACTGCCAAATAATTGTAAACTTTGTAAGATAGAAAGTATATAAAGTAGATATTAAATACAGACACTTCAGTATTTTATTGAAGCTATTCAGTGTACAATTAAACGTTTTCAAAAGGTGTAATTTATTTAAAAATTGTCTCATTTTGGTAAAATTTATGTGAACTTTTAAAGCTAAATATTAAACTTAATATGCTATGTAAATATATACATATATACATTCAATGATGTATTTTTTTAAAACATTGGCTTGCTTTAATTTGTTAAAAGTGCAAGTGTTACACATGCTTTGTACATTGAAGTTGAAAGGGGTTTTACATTTTCCATTAAATGACTTTATCAAATCTTGTCTCCTCCTGTTGCTTCTTCAGCCTTGGGGCCCAGCTGCAGCCTCTGGAGTCGTTCGTCCGCCCAGCTTGCGCAACTCTTCAGTTTGAAAAGTTGAGGTGTATGTGGATTTAAAGTATTAAAGCTGTTAAAATGCTCAGATGTGACATCAGGTGTTGGGTGCAGCTCTTCCCTAGCATGTGCTGTGTCCAGAAGGGGACGGTGACCAGCGTGGGTGCTGCTCCCTGGCTGACAGAGTCTGGCCAGGTCACGGCCACCGCACGAACGCACCCACTCTGTAGATTACCTTAGGAAACGGTGAAACCTGAAAGCAATTTCTGGTTCCAAAATTGCAAGGTTTTGATTGAGTTGGTTTGAAAACTTGTGATTTATTTGGAGATGCAAAGAAATACTTTTGGGTTAACTGTGCTTGGCAGTTGACACTCAGCTTTGTGCCCATTTCTGCCCAGTGTCTTCCTTCACACTGCACCAAGCGCAGAACAGGAGCGATGGCTGAAGGTGCAAACCCCCCCAGTGTGTGTCTGCCTAATAAGTGGGCTTTGGCCATGATTATTTTAACAGATCTTGAACTTTAGGAACTGGGGGGGGGGAGTTCATTTTAATCAAATCTTAAGTACTTACTTTTTCCCCTCAAAGGGAGGTTCAGTGATGTGCTTTCAACATCTGTGAAAGGTCTTGAGGCTACAGAAATGTGTGTTCCTGCTGCAGATGGTCATATCCCCGGGCTGGGTCATGGCTGTCGTGGTGTCCCTGTAGTTGAAGGGAGTGGATTTGGTTTCCCCTGAGTTACTGTCGGTCACGTTGCTGTGTCTGGCCTGGCCAAAACCTCAGGCTTCCTGCTTTCCTCCAGGGTGTTTGGGGGCGTTGCTGCCACCAACTGCAGGGCAAGCAGCACCCCTGCTTGTAGCTAGGAGCTTTGGAACCACCCTTTGGGCTCCCCGGGGGTGTCACCCTGCAGCACTTACAGACCTGGGGAGGGATCCCTGTGTCTGCCTGTGAGACCAAGGAAGTTCTCGCCTCTTCCGGGGGCAACAGGGAGTCACTGAACGGAGGTTAATTGATGCTCCCAAAGGGAATATTAGAAGTACATCTTTTGTGGCCTTGTGCTGATGAATCCTGAAGTGTGTGACAAAGTTGTTAATCTGCAAAACGTGTGGGTGAAACGGGGTGAGGCAGCAACAATCCTCCGGAAGAAAAGCCTGAGCCATTTCCAGGTTTTTAAAACAAAAAGTCTCAGTTTGGAGAGGCAGAACTGAGGGGCTGGAGCTGCGGTGTGGCACAGCCTGCTGCACGTGCTCTCGTTGGGGTAGGTGGAAGGTAGGATCTTCACTGTTCTCAGAGCAGAGGCAAATAAAGAAATGAGTTTGAACTGCATAAATAGGATTTAGTGGAGCCACTACAGAGTTCCAGTCGATTTGTTTGGTAGAGACAATCCCTAGTCCATGGACACGGTAGTTGGGACAGATGGGTCATTTTCAGCTTGCATAGTTCAGGGGTGTATCAGATGGATCTGCGCTGCATAAACACCCAACCTGATGCATTCTGCACGTGACTTCAGGATTTGCTACACTTGTGGTTGGGGCTGCCTCATAAACTGCCCACAGCAGTGGTGGTTGTTCCCCAGTAACTTGATGAGAGGGGAAGAAGCCAAAAGAGTGAAGAAGGAAACGTGGCACAAGCCAAGCACGACGATGGAGAGCGCTGCGAGGCACTTACTGCTGGCACCTCTGAAAGTTGCACACTGCAGGCACTGGGAGACTGCAAGAAGTTGTTAAAGGTAACAGCTCCACCAAATACTGTTAAAAGAGGATAAAGATCCTGGGATTTTTAAGTTAATCCAGCATTTTAAGATTTGGATCTCCCTGCTCCCCTGCAGGAGCGAGGCTGGTGGTGTGCTCACTGCCAGTGCCACCTGAGATGTGACTTGTGGGGTGGTGTTTTGTTTTCAGGTTAATTTTCCCATCTTGACCATTTCCACATTGTGTAAGGTGTTACTAGAGATTCTTTTCCCAGTTTCTTTCCTAAAGACTTTTTAGGAGACTTCCTGCTCTACAATCTCAACTATTTTAGTATAGCTGAAAGTATTGGATGGTATCAGATGAAGCTGTTTGAGTGCAGGAAAACCATCAAATCCTAGAACATGTGTCACCTTCTGCCACATTCCTACTGAAGCCAAGCTGTCTTGATTTGCCATGGTCTCCATTAACCCCTTACTCTTTTTTTTTTCTCTTGTCCTTTGAAAGCTTGCATCTCAAAAACTGCAAGACCTGCTCTCCACACCCCCTCCTTCCTTTAGCCCTTTACAGCCCCTCATTATCATCATCAGCTCCTTCCACTGCCCTGTCCTACAGTAAATGACCACAGCAATTTTTTTCCTGTTGTTACTGCAGGGGCAATTAGCAAAGAGTAAGTAATCAGCAAAGAATAAAGTAAGGCTGCTAGGAGCTGAAGTATTTCAGCATGGCTGGCTGGCTGTGTATTATGGCTCAGGTGAAACAGAAGTGATGGGATTGCTGGAGCTGAAACCGTGGTCCCTGTCACACAGGTCAGCCATAGGGGGTTCTAACGATCTCATTTTTAAATCTCTTTATTCTGCTCTTTCAGCATCTCAGAAGTTCTCAGATGTGTGTGTGTAAACCAAAGGCCCATCTGACCGCACTACGCTCTCACGCTCCCTGACCTTTTCGGTAGGTGGTGATCTTGTTCGTACCCTCTCCCGTGACATCCTGTCAGGCCTTCTCCTGCTTTCACAGCTGACAGCCTTCTCTGCCTGCGCCCATAACTGGGAATTTCCCTTCCTTCCTCCTTCCACAGCCCCAGTGGCTCTGTTCTGCTGCTTCCCTGAGCAGGATGTTTGTGCTCTCCCCCACATTTCTGCGGGAGGAGCTGCCTCTCCTTGTTGACACTCCCAGACTGTGGCTTAGCTGCTCTTTCCCCTCCTATCCCCCAGCTCTCCCTTCCTGTCAGCTCTACGCNAGCTCTACGCTGGGTTCCCACTTTCCACATTTTTACTTGCACTTTGTCAGCAGGAGCGACGCTTTTCTTCCTCCACCTTTGCGTTCCCACCATAGGTGTGCCTCGGGAGGGCAGGGGAGCACTCGGTGGCACGGGGCCCCTCTGATGCAGTGTTCACAACCACGGCCCTTTCCTTCCATCCCAGCAGGGTGGCCTAGGAAACTCTGAGCGAGGAGCAAGTGATGTGTAGCATTAGCAGCAGGCACGAACTAACCTCTGTACTGCTTGCGTTTGCTCTCGCCTGTCCTGGAAAGGAAGTCAGGATCTATATATAGCTAGCAGGAGAAGCTCGCCTGATGGCAAACTGAAGATGTGTTTTACCTGATGTGTTGTGTGCAAACAGTTGCACTTCAGACACAGGCCTTTCTGAAGGGAAGGGGGAGACTGGAAGAGTTTTTACTGTTATCTTTCAAAGGGAGCATTTCTGGTACCTTCCCACCATACCGGTGCAGTACCTTCTTGACAGAGATGCCCGTTTCTTTTTCCAGTCCCTAGGCATGTGGTTTTATTGTAGCTCAGTGCTTCCTTGGTGGAATGAAAGAGGAGGGGTTTGTAGCTCTGAGGCAGGAAATCCTGTATTTTCACAGCTCTAAGGATTTCATATTGTTTGATCTCAGTAATGCCTTAACTCCTGCAGCAAATGGGCCTGAGGGAACACTTCAGATGATTACAGGACAAAGAGCCTGGGTAAGTTTAGGTTACTTCTGGTAAAACAGACATGGGAGAGAAAGGAGATGGAGGAAGAGATGCCCATGGCTCTGAGCCTTTAGGGTGCAACGAGCTTCTCCTATAGTTCAACTCCCTGGGCCGCATTCTCAGGCGGGAAGGTTTGGCAAACACTGTCCAGCCGATAACTCATTTGTGGCAGCCACTCCACCACTCCCATTACCTTGATTTTGTTTCCTACTGTGTGTTAGTCCCGTTCAGGAAGGGATTTTATTGGCCATTGTGGCTGTACTTGCTTTTCTTAGCAAGCCTGCTTTTGTGGAACCACAAAACAGCACGGGCTGGGAGACATCTCCACCAGATCAGCCGGTCCCACCTCTTGTGGCAAAGATAAGGTGCACTCCCCACTGCTGGCCAACGGGAACTGCAGATGGCTAAAGAGCTGCTGCTGTCGGAAGAGAAGGAAGAAGTTCAAGGCCAATGTCCCTGAAATGGAAATGCTCTCACAGAGGGTGAGGTCACAAGATCCTTTTTGCCCTTTCTTTAAACCAAAATGTGAATGCCAACATTTTCTATTTTGGTTTTAGCTGTCATTTTAAGTAGCAACTGGTGGTTGCAGTTTGCAGATTTGATTCTCAAGAGACTCCATGTTGCTTCCCAGTTCCCTCCTTTGGTTTCTCCTGTGGAGACAGAGCCAGAGATTGGGTAATAACCCTTTCTTTTCGCTGGCTGTATACTACAGGGATACTATTTCTGTGTTCCGAGACGAGAGCGGTTTCTGTGGTAAAGCAAAAGCACGAACAGGAGACAGCGTCTGGCACATGTTTAAAACTGGTTCTGGGTGAGACACTCTGACTGACCATGGAATTTTTCATCTCTGTCCAGTACAAGATGATACAGATCAGATGGACGGAGCGTGGCACCGTCCGGGGAGAGCAGCTTTGGTGCACACCGTCTGACCCCCGCTGANCAAAGGCTCAGGAACAAGCCGGTCGATGCCATGATGGGAATTGCTTCCGAGGCGCTCGGAGGAAGGAGGTTCCAGCAGGTGGCGGCCGGCAGCCACCAAACGAGCGCGGCAGCCCCGGCTCTGCCCCGCCGTGTCCAGTGGGCAGCGGAGCACGGCCACGGGTGGGCAAAGGGGGGAAAAAGAGCTGTGGGTGGGAGGAAGGGAGCGGGGAGAAGGTGTGTAAACAATTGTGAGACCCAGAGGCGAGGGGAAGGAAAACTGTGTGGTTCTTTTTGTCATTTCACGATGCCCAAACTCTTAACAAGCCGCAAGGCAGGAATCGCTGAAAAGAGTTTTAAGTTGTTGGGATGTAAACCAATTGCTGACAGACATTGGAGAAAGTTTTCCTTAGATTTATCACCGTAGATACATTGCTATTTATGTCCTCTAGTGGTGAGCATTCTCTCTACAATCTTTCGGTCTCTCAATGGGTGGTGTAGCTGCTTAGCTCTGAATTTAGACTGCAGAGTTTCTTACTTGGAAAAATTAAAACTTATCATCTTCATACGTTTAGCTTTTTTTTTCCCCCTGGAATTTAAAGAGTTTTCTAAGAAGATGTCATCATTCACTGGATTCTCAGCTGTAGGATGCTTTGGGACTGTCCAGTGCTGCTAAGGGGTTGATCCTACCTGCTCCCCCACGCCTGCCTTTCCGCAGGTGTCAGGGCTGGCTGACTGTGCTGCTGCCTGGAAGGGCAGGCGAGAGATGCTGGCCATGCTACAGTCCTCCTTTCCACAGGAGCACCTGTGCTGCTCCCCAGGCCGTGGCCTGACTCTCTACTGGTACTGTCTGCTCCAGCTCTAGGATGGCCTCAGGATGACACCGAAATACTCATCTGGCCCCATCACCTTCACGGGGCCAGCAGTAATGCCAGCAGTGCTTCTGCTGCAACTCCGTGCTCCTCTCCTACTGGAAGGAACATTGCACCCGCCCTTCCCACTGCATCACATCACTCGGGAGCGGGAAACCCTCGCGCTGAGCCCCGCTGCCTGGAGTTTGCTCTCAGCAGCAGTCACATGGTGAGTAGGCAGACTGTGAGAACAAACATTTGCATTGCAGGAGAGAAAAAAAAGTTTTAATGCTTTCAAAAGTAGCAGCATGGAGTTTGGCCTGTACTTGGCCATCTTCCTCCAGAAGAGGCAGCTTCCTTTGGACCTGGTGTTTTGTTTATGCAGCTGCAGATGAAGGGATAGTTGAGTCTGAGAAGGCAGAGCTTGCAGTTCCCCTGACCTGCCCCTGAAGAATCCCACCTCTTCAGCAGAGGTAGCCAGGCTAAAAATTGCTTCCTCCTCCTATAGCTCCTTGCAGAGACAGCCAAGATGTCTGAACAGCCCTGGGCTGTCACCCCTGGCAGTGACATGAGCTAGATGCTTCAATCATTTTACTTCCTCCTTGCAAGCATGTACCATCTTCCTTGCTTTACTTACGTGAACAGAACACAGCTCTGCTGCCTTGCCACCTGTAGCAGCCAGCCGGGCAGGTGGCACTGGGGACTCTGTCTGCCCCTTGTGTGGCAGCAGTGAGCTGGGGCTGACCTGGAACAGGTTAACTCATCACAGCCATACTGTGATGGAGAACCTGCTAAACTGCTCCAACTGAAAAAATAACTTTTTTTTTTTCCTTTTTTCCCCAGCAAGATTAGCTTCCTGCTACATTTCAGCACAAGGACCTCCTCTAATGAACTGGTCTTACCTTTGTTTCTACAGACTTTTTCTAGCTTCCAGTCCCTACACTTCTTCAAGCAAGCACAGGAGGCAACAGGTATACAGAGGTAAGGGCAGCATTTGCACAGCAGTGAGGTGTTCTTGCTGCACTTCCAAATCAATTCTGGAAGAAAAATGTACCTTTAGAAAGCAAAGCAAGCTTACCTTGTAATGGCACAAGAACAACTTAAAATGGAGTAGCTGGCAACACGTTAAGACTTTCCATTAATCAGTAACAGCTAAAGTTAACTAATGCTTCCCTTACAGCCTGCAACACCCCCTGTCCGGGGAAAGCCCGGGCTCAGGCAACGCTCTAGGGCAGGGGCAGGGCATGGCCTGAGCCACACTGAAAGGGGCCGAGTGCGAGGAGGCTGCACCACTCCTCTCAGAAACCAAAACCCTGACTGGGTGTGTGCAGCTCTCGAGGCTCAGTTCGTCCGGCTCTCCGCACCCTGTCCCCGAGCAGAGCCTCCTCTGTCACCCGCGCGCTGTAGGTGTTGGGAGCCACCCTCAGTGTGTCACCGCTCCACGTCCAGGGAGACCCTCCAAAGTCAGCCCGGCCTTCCCGTGGGTGCTGGGCGATGAACACTGAAGTTCAGCCTCACACGTGTACGAGTGCTGTTAGCATAAATCTTGGGGGGGGTTTATACTCTGCAACGTTTGTAGCAATTTAACACACATTCAGTGTCAAAACACCTTGGTTTTTATTTTCATATCCTTTTTGAATCAGGTTAAGCTGTAAACAATTTCTTTTTCAATCAAATACTGCCAGCTAGAATTACTTCCATTCATGCATCACTGAAAACAAAAAGGGTACTTTTTCCTTAAGTATAGATTTTTTCTTTTTAAACCATGTCACTTTATACAGAAACCAATAGCTAGATTCGATGCACCCTGATTAGTTATGTAAACAGATATCCAAACAAAACCCCTCGTCGACAGAACTAGTAAGTTTGTTCCTTCATAGAATGGAAATTAAAATTCCTCCTGACTTGAGGTTAACGTGGTCAGGAGTAGAGAGCGTGGCACGTAAATCCATCCAGGAGGTGTATAAATTGCACTGTGTCTGAATTAACAACGTTCTGCATAATGAAATGCACAGTTTAAATTCATGCTATAAAGCATTTTTCAGTATGAAGTGGCAGCCAGCTGGCAGCCATAACAGTTAGGTTCTGCACCATCACTTATGGCATTATAGGTAACTATTACACATAGCATACTTTAAAACCCTGAAGGATTGTGTTACTTGAAACATTCTCCAGGCAGTCATTTGGTTTCAGACATGGGAGAAAGACTAAAGACCTTGCCATCTTAGACCAATTATGGTACCTTTAACTTGTATGAAGTAGATCAGATGTGATGGTATTTCACAGTAACAAAGTTGCTTTAATGCCTTTTCTCCAACAGTAGGATTGTGTTAGATGTTTCTGCCCTCAGATCACCACTGTCCTGGTGGGTTTCCCTTTTCTTAAGTTTGGGTAACTACGCTGAGCACTCTTCCTGTTTTTTTAACTATTCATCAGTCCTTTCAGTAGATCCTCAGAGAGTTCCAGCAGAGGGAGTTCAGGGGATGGGATGTCCAGGGGGGGAAGGTTGGGTATCGGAATGTCCTTCGCCTTCCCAGCGGTTGTTGCAAACTTTTGCCAAGTTGCAGCTGAAGATGTAGATTCTGCGTGTTGCTGCAGGCCCCACAACTCTGACTTCTCGACAAAGTCAGCATCTACATCCAACTCCTTGTCTACTGGAGATTTTTGGAGTCTAGCTTTTTCTGCTTTTAACTGCTTATTCTCTCTCCTTAATCTCTCATTTTCAGCTACAAGAAATTCTATGTGCCGCTTCAAATCTGCAATTTTGGTTGCCTGCTCTTCTATTATTGTTTTATCATCTTTTGGAGCTTTACTCCCAATACATGCTTCCACCGGCTCCTTTTTTTTCTGAAGCAGAAATAATAATGTATCTGGGTCCCTGTCAAAGACACCCTGAATATCCTGTGGATGTTTCTCTGTGGAAGGGCTGTACTTCTGAGTGACAGGAACCAACACATTTTGATCATCAGAGTCTTCAGCGGATGTCTTATAAGAAGTCTGAAGATGTGCAGCTGTTTCCTTGTCAGCATACTGCTGGGCTTTCAGCTTTTCCTCCCTCTTTGCCCTTTTCCACCTCTCCTGGATAAGCAGTAACTGTTTCATGTGACTATCCCTTTGTAATTCCAGAGATAGCTGAGCCTGAGTAAGAACAAGATGAAACAATTTAAGTGGTGATCCCTAAGCCCACCTGAATATTCACACAGGGAAAGTTACACACATGTAAATATTTACACATATGTAAATATTTACACAAACAGCATCACAGCCCGGAGGAGGAGGGGAGGAGCTGTTGTTATTTGGACACTAAATCCAACAAGAAGTGCTCTCTGCTTGTGCAATACAACAGATTCACATACGTCACCCAAACTGAACATCACTACTGGCATTGTGGAAAAGTGACTTGAAAACAAAGGAGAAGACCAAATGTTAAGTCACCGAGGAGGCTACGCTGCCCCTGGAGGGGTGGCACTAGGAGCTCAGCTGACCTGCGACCAACACCAAGGATGAGATTCACTTGGTGTGCACAGCCACAGCTTAGCCAAATAACACCAATGATCTGCGTGCTTCCGTGGTGGTATCTGTGTAGACAACATACAGGTAATGCCCAACACTAGGCAGAAAATTGCTCCAAGGCTACATATGGTCCCAAATGATTCAGACATATTTAATGAAGGGGGTGGCACAGTGGTTGGTAACTCAGAGGAACCACCTGGGCTACCATTTTTCCACAGAGTGACACCTTGGGAGGAAGGACAGCTGTCCAGTCTCCAAGGGTTACTTGCTTTGCTAATGGTGGCTCAGCTTGGAGCCCGCTGCTACAAAAGTGCTCAGCAGACTACGCTGTCTTCCCATCTTTGTGCAAGGAAAGGCATAGGGCTGTTGCTCGGGAGAGCTCCCCACCAGGATGAATAAAAGCAAAATTACAGACTGGGGATGAGATGCTGAGCTTTGTGTCTCAGCAAGACAGCTCCGGTGCCTCCCAGCAAAAGTGAAATATGAAACTAGTTTGATCACCTACTTGAAGATGCCTTACAGACTAGAAACTGTTGCTGGCGACCGCCTGGATGGGTTAGTAGTTCTCTCGTGCCCGCTCCACGTAAACGTGGCAAAACTCTGGGGGCAGACCAGTGTCACTGCACTCCTGAAACTCCCCTGCAGTTGCCAGGGGTTGGAAACGATGCAGAGGCAATGCTCAGGAGGGGTATGGCCACTCAGGGCACACAGGTGCTCAACAGAACTATGGGTGACTGTGGCAACTGCCACTCTTGCTCTCACCTGCTCTGACTGGGTCAGCTTCATGGCGTCTGTAAGGTATGCTGCAGGAGAGAAAACGGGTAAACGCTTAGGACAGGGTTACAAAACCTGAATGTTTCCATAAAAGACAAGGAAAGTCTTCAGACCTTTTGTGTTCTGAATCTCCACATAAAAGCAGCTGTCCAGAGGCAAAATGATTTACCAAGTTACAGTGGCTGGAAACCCCTGCTATTTTTCAAAAGTCTCAAAGAATTACTGTAAGATCATGTGATGCACTTTATACCCTTCCCATGGCATCCTGTTGGCTCAGGTTCTTCCACATTTGTTTTTCAGAGGAGGACAGCAGCCATTTTCAGGAAGCCCCAGAAGAACAACTTTCCCATGAAGAGGAGAAACACACCTAAGGACCAGACTTTTAACATACAAGCATTTTAAGACAAAATGTGGTAAGTAAAATCTCCTCACCCATGACACGCCAGCATTATGAAATCATGCTTTTTAGTTTTGATGAAGAGTATAGTCTGTAGTTCCCCAAATTTTTCATCTAGTTCCCCTCCAAACTAGAAAACGTGCTGGCTTAGGGTCAGAGCAGCACTCCAAGCTTATCTGGCTAGAGCTGAAAATGATAAGGTGTAAGAAACTCTTAACCAAATTCGGAGGGATGTAAGGTAACATGAAGAAAAGCAAGATCCATTCAATGCATTTCTGGGGTTTTGTCCTGGTATACAAGGTAAAGGAAGCAAAAAAGGAAAGTCTTCCTATTACAGTGTAAGTGCTATCCCTTGTTGCTTGGAGCACTCCTAAATCCCAAAGAAATGATCAGTTTCTCAGCTGACAGGGTTTTCTAACATTTATGACTGAAAAGCAAAGATGCCTGGTATCTAGGTTACGATGTTCAGAGTAACCCCTTATTTTGTGTCCACACAAGGCCTGTGGCTGGAAGTGTCCTACTTGTTGCACCAATTAGGACCTCCTCTTTCTTCTGCTGCCAAGTGGTTACTGCACTGTCAGACAGCTGACTGACTCCAACACAAATAATTAAGCACGACTAGAAAAAAGGGACAGGTAAAAGCACAAAACCTCCCTGAGGAGAGGCTGTCAATCAGTGTCAAGGCCTGTGATGCAGTCTGCTGGTTTGCTTGAGTTGTAGGAAAGCTGAGCTCGTCACCTGTTTGTAGTTGTCCTTCAGAAAGGGGAGTAAAGAAATTCCTATAAGGAAACATTTGCTGCAGTATTTACTCCATCAACAGAGAAAGCAAGTGACTTCAGCTAGGAAAGTGGTGAAGAAAATACAGTGTCAAGTGGCACAGGCTTAGACCAGGTCCCCAGCTGCATTTTTTGTGTGACACAAGGTGTTGGCTCCATCATGGATCAAGAACTGCCTTCACAGGGAGAACCACCCCCAATCAAAATGATTCTGGAAACATCTCACTTGAGCTACTTCTATTAGGAAAAATAAAAGTCTTTGAAAAGGTGCTTGATTTGGACTGAAAAACAAATTTGTATTTTAAGAATAAAATTTTTGCAAGTAACTAGATATTCTACTAACATGAAGCATGGAAATCTAGAAGTTGATTTTTAAGAGCCAGAATGTGAGAAATACCTACTCACCAGCAGCCTTTTTGTGACAAGAAATTGCTTCTTCATATTTCCCTGCTGCCAACAAACGGTCTGCTTTTCTGCTCTGCTGGTGAGCCTTAAAATAAAGAGAGAATTACATCAATGAGGGTTAAGTGACAAATAGGTATAGCTGGTTTAAAAGCAATCAGTATATCTAAGAAACCTGTAATGATTCCATTTCTCAGGCTTTTAGGCTCCGATCTCCCACTGCTTTCTATGTTTTATAAGTTGATTTCTTCTTTAACATGACCTTACAATGATCTGTGCTGTACAGGGAAGAGCTGAAGTTTGCTAATGCAGCACAGATGGTGTATACACGACCAAACCCTTTTGAGGATGTTCCTCAGAAAGTATTTGTTCTCCTCTATGGGAAGGCATTTAGGGGAGCCATGTATAAAGACCAGGAGGCTGTAAGAAGTTACAAGAAGCTGTATTTAGGACCAATTTACCTGTCAGAATGCAAGATATTTGAATTATGTTACAGCTTACACCTGGTTTGACATTTTCCACTGCCCCACGCCCAAAAAGCATTGCTTCTTGGGTGAAGAAAGTGCAAAAGATCTTTTCTTTATTTTGTTTGCTGCTTACAGCAATTAATGGAAGCAGCACAGCCTTTCTTCTGCCCTGAGGTTTAATAATCTCAGGAGAGGAAGTGTTTTTCTATTGGAACATCATCTATTTTATGGCCTTTTTCTACAGACTCTTACAAATGACCTATGCCAGAAAGACAAAATTTCCTATGGGAATGAACAACCAGCATAAGGTCATACAGAGCCATCTCCCTGGTTATTCATGGCAGCTCACCCAGTTACAAATCAGCTGTGTCATGGACATAAAAACACCTGGCAGAGGAATTTTTCAATAAATTAGTATTGATACAGCTGTTTCTGCAAACTGCATGGGCAGGCCTAAAACACCAGGGAAAGTGTAAACAGGGTAGGTAGTGACAGGAGAGCTAAGAAAGCAGTTTGATGAGCCAGGGACCTGCTTCCATTTATTAGTTTCTACATAATAAGAATTTGAGTCTGTTTTCAAAGGTTTTCATGTGTTTTAAACTACTGGAGCATGATCTTACTCAAATCACTTAAGCACATGCAGAATGTTTGAGGAGAGTCAGCTGTTGATTGAGCAATTACATCATTTCCATTCCCTATGAACTCCAGACGAAGCTGAAGGGAGTCTGAAGAAGTGGGCTAGACTGTGAAGAAAATAGGAAAACAACAGTCCAGAAGTGCCAACAAAAAGAAAAGCTATCATCCTCTGATGATAAGGTCCAAATGCCTTTCCTGCCTTTACATCTGAACACCTAGATGTCAGGCCATCTTTCGCTGATGCAACAGACTCCCGAGTGGAAACAGCAGCAGCCACAGCAGAGAAAAAGCCGAGCGCAGCCTGGAGCAAGCGAGGTACTCTGCAGTCAGTCACGAGAGAAGAATCCCTCATTGTATGTTTTCCTGCTAGCTTAACAAGGAAATATTTACGTATTTATTCCACCCTGCGAGTGTTTGTTCCAATCAGTTGACTGTGGAAGGACCGAGGAATTCATCCCATTTTCATGGTAGATTATTCATCACCGTCGGTGTGAAGAAATTAGTGGTGCTGTTTCCTAGCAGCAAGTGATAAAGCTGCAGACAGAACTACTTGGATGCTTAAGAGCCACGTATCAGGGGTAAGCTTCTGCATCTTGTCTAGTCTGCTGGCTTATTGTTAGTGCTTGGTTACACTCAGCCACACGGCATCCAACCATTGTTAGCAAATCTATTTTGAACTCAGAGTGGCCTGTATCCCATTATAAAACTGGCAGTGGAAGAACCTGTCCTATATCATAAAATAAAGAAAAAGGCTCTCGAGTTTATCCAGGGTGTGATGTCATGCTAGAGGAAGGTGTTTACACCAACAGTTCTGGAGCTGCTGTGCTGGTTCCCTGCAAATTCAAGCAGGGCTGCTTGGACCTTGGTCCTGCTGCTGTGATGATGGCAGAAACAGCTGCTGCATAACTGCAGGGGGGTTGTATTACTTGATTTCTTTTTCCACTCCTAGTTGCAATGCTGGAAATAAATGTAAAATGTGGTATAAGACTAATTATAATTTATTAAAAAGCTATGGAATTGAAGGGGGGGGAAGTTGGCTGACAATTACTGCCAGATGTCCCTCCCAGTCCAGACAAGCAGGAATTCCCAGTATGCTAATGGACAGGTGTACTAACTTGACTCTCCTGAGAGGAAGCAGGTGTGAGTGAAGGATGACCAAGCTAAAAAGCTTCCTCACAGTGCTACAACTTGTTTGGTTCTTAAGGGATTAGTGAGTGCCTTATTGCATCACTGGAGCCGTTCTGGATCAGCTACAGAAGCAGGTAAGCCAGACAGTTTTCCTCAAGCTTTCTAATTAATTTCTAATTGTTCAGGGATGGTATTACCCTTTGTAAGTTTGTACTGCTGTTCCAGGGAAATGCTTCTATTTGGTTGTCCATCCAACTACCCCAAATCATTGTCCGTGTAATCTCTGAGCAACAGGATAAAAAAAATAATCAAACAACCCTCTAAAACAGCAATGCAGCTCTCCTCTTTGTCTAGACCTTTCTCTAGCAGCCCAGAAGTTAAGACTCATCTTTTTTTTCCACTATAAACTAGACAATGATGTAACTGTCAGGCCATGAGACGTGAAGCTGTACGGCCCACTTGCCAAATTTCTTACCCCTCCCTCAAGCTAAAAAAATGAGAATGCTAGGTTTCTTTCCAGAGGTAGTGCATCCTTACAACTTAAAGGATTAACACCAGATGATCCTAGCTTAGGTTGGGGGGGAAAGAGTGGCTGCTTTTCCAATATAATTCCAGTTGATGGCTAGCTATTCTAGAAGGGAGAAGAACAGGAAAAAACCTGCCTGATCCTACAATAATTTTAAAGGATAGATGTAACATCACTCGTTCTCAAATGCAGTAAGTCTGCTAGCTTCTCCTAAGAGCAACAGTCCTCCTGTAGCTGACACAGCCAGTCTTGTGTATGTTTTGTTTCCCTTTGTTCCCCTAATGGGAACAGCTCTTCACTGGACAATTAGTAAATGTTTTGAGTAAAACCACTGCTTGCTGCTAACATCACCTATTTTATGCTGTGGACTGTGGATACCAGTTGCCTGCAGCAGAGAGGATCAATATCTGTGCTCTTTTATTGCTGAAAGCAAAGACAGAGGTATTTTATGGAAGAGATAAGGTATCTACTTGGGGATTTGTTTCCTTAAGGGTACAGGGCTGTTTTTCTAAGAATGTCTTTTGGAGAAAGGTAGAGCCAGAGAGTGCACGTTGCACTGCTTCCACCTGGTATGGAAGAGTGCAGAGTATCTTCCACCTGCATGATCAGAGCAGCACATCACAGAGTCAAAGGATTGATACTCCTGGTTGATGCACAGAAATTTTAAATCTTATTTTCCGTGCTTGTATTCTTTTCTTAGCCTCACTTGTATAGCTTAGTCACTTGTTGGGTAGAGTTGATAATGCAATGTTTTGAAGACTGTGACTTCTTGATTGGCAAAGATGAGACAGGCCTAGAAATGGTTCCTTAAGCCAGAGCACCCCTCTAACAGTGACTCAAGGTGTCAAGATAAGCACCAGGAATAATTTAAACTGATCTCCTGGGAGCCTTCCAGGGCTGCAGGATGGCTGAGTTCACCCCATAACCACGTATGGGCAAAGGTAGCCTGGAGTGCAACTAGAGAACAGTGTGAGGAAGACTATGAACGACCTCTGAAGGGGGGAAAAGACCCTAATCCTGATTTTATTACACATGCTTGGACTACATAAATGAATTCCAGGAACTCCTTAGAGTCAGACTGCCCTTTCCAGGCAATTTGATGAATATGTCTGGTTTTCATGTCTATTAGATGGTGGGTTTGGCTGATTCGTTGGAGCATTTAGGGAGAAGAATCCCCAGTGCTGCCATAAAGAATGCCTGCTCAACAACAACTCCGTTGTCATCAGGTATTTCTCTGGGAATCCTCACCCAGCCTCCCACCTCGGTGAGGAGTGCTAGAAAGCAAGGCAGTCTGGAAGCTCCAAATTGTGTTTCAAAAGAGGGGATGAGGTAGTGCAGCACTGTTCCCCCCACCAACACTCTGTCAGTGCTATACCCACAGAAGTACAGAGCTGTACTGTAACTTATGCTAAATAATGGGATTATATTTGCCATTAAACCTAAAGAAATGGTCATGTGTATCTTTGGCAACAGAAGCAAGCCCCCCCTTAAAAATACTCCTGGTGTTCTGTAGAGAAAGATAGAGTTGATTGGAGGAGAAACAATGGGTTCTGACATTTTTCTGACTGCTCAACCAAAACAACTAGCCATGTGTTAGCTCAATTTTCTGTCTGTGAAAAACTGTACTTAGCAAGGTTGGCAGAACTATGTAGTCACACTAACCTGTAATTTACAGTTGAGTCAGAGCAAAACAAATATGTGAAACTTGTGAGGATGTATTCTCAATATCCATGGACTCCTCTCTTTGTTGAATTGTAGAGATGTTGAAGTTCAACTCGCTTGTAAGCAGTAGTATTAGAATTTAAATATATGGGCAGACAAGCAAACAGTTGTTTAGCTAACCAACATTAATCCACTGAATAGCTCTAATTGACTTCACGTGTACTCCCAGCCTCCTCCAAAGTTAAGATAGAACGGTTAGTCTGAGTTCCTCACCATGCAAATGAAATTAAGACTTGGAAAGGAACCTGTATCCCATTCACACTGCGTGGGTTAGGCGGAGTCTCCAAAGCCCCATACAGGCATAGGTTCAGCTCTTCCCTCGATCACCTGCAGCTTCATTAGGTGTGGTAACATTTTACCTGTTGCACAGTCAAATGAACCTCATTCTCTCCCTGTTCATCCATTTCGTGTGTTAAAAGTACTGAATGCTTCAACCTGCTTTCAGAGGCATTTTATGTACCTACAGTTCTTGGCTGCTTTGGTAATGTTTTTCTTGTCCCCGTATACAGTGCTGCAGCTGGCACCAAGCAACTCTTGCTAACTGGAGGTAATAGCTAAATAAAACCAGTTCCCCTGCCCTGATAATAAAAACAATCTGGGCTCCTATACGTAGCCCTAAACCACATGGCTCAAGCTGTTAACAGCAACCGAGCTACTCCTCAGTAGGAACAACTGAATCATCACAACAAATGGTCCAGTAAACAAACTATTCCAGGAACAATTTCAGCCAAGTGGAATTTCAGCCATGGCTTCAGCCTGCTCCCTCCCCAGGGCTCTATGAGACAGCTTCATCTGGGTTTTTAAACTATTAGGCATGCTTACTCACAGCAAACTGCCCAGCTTGATGAGACACACGTAATGCCAGCATGACACAGCAGAAAGGCACTGCTGGTAGGTACCCAAGCTGCACAGACACCAGTGAGTAAAGAATGCTTCTGTCAACCACCTGTAGCTCAGCTAATTATGTTCTTGACTGGGAGCTACTGCAAGTTGTTTTATGTGCAACATGGAGCAGTTTTGTGTTGGGCTTTAATGGTACATAGAGGAATACAACAGTGTTGAGCTTTTCCAAGGAGGCTATTACTGATCCAGCTGTTTGGCTATCTAATGCATCACCTCCAGTCACTTTACTCAGCCAGATGTGCTGCTGCCTCTGTGGGTTCACACCTTATGTTTCACTTAGCTGAAATGAGTGGCCCCACGGAGATCATGTTGTTAATGGGAAACCAAGACAAGGCTTCCACTGCTGTAATAAAACCAGACTTGGTGTTAGGCATGTCTGTATAATGATACTTCCACTTTTATTAACTACAGGCTTGTTTTGTCTAGTTTGAGTTCAGAACTGGGTGCGTCTGCCTCTCTTTTTCATTTTGGATTGAAGCAGCATAGCAGCTTTCAGGTTAAGCTTTATTAAAAAAAAAAATCTAAGAAAACAAATTCAGTGGATGTCTCTGTAGATTAACATAATATTCCTGGTTTTCCAATACAGAGGTGTAGGCTGGCCTTAACACATTGGCCTGTGTGGTTTTAATCCTCTGGTCTCTGATAAACTTGCAGAGATGCTTTCTATTTTCTCCTACTCTTCCATATTGCATATTTATCCTGCTTGTTATTTTGTCCTAGTGTGAATGTAGTATTCACCTCACTTCTAAACCATTTCTTAAAGCAATGCACTAGAATGGTTGCTGCCAGTGGTGTAGAGTGTTAGTATTAAAAGCTTCCATTATAGAAGACTCTTGCAATAGATGTTTTGTTGTGTTATTCTTGCTTCAGCTGCTGATCTGTGTTTTCTGGTTTTCACTGAAACTACAGCTCTTCAAGCTGGGTCTCTTACACAAGGAACTTGAGGCAATAGCTGTTCACCAAATTTGGGGTTGTATTTTATTATAAACCATATAAAGTGCTATTACCTTGTAGAAGAATATAAGGTACAGGTGGTATGGCTCCTTAGCAAATGTTCCATAGGAAGATACCGGGGTATTAAAGTAGAAAGTGCAGAGTTACCAAGTCCTGGGTGCTGGACTCTGTTCATGGAGCAAGTGTTCTTTCAGTGTCCTCCTGAAGTTGATACTATTTGCCTCATCTTTTTACCATGTTACTTACAAGGTTCTGATGGCCAGCAGTATGCTGTTCTGCTTCTTAACCAGTACCTTTTGCTCCTATGCCCAAAATTATTCTTGGATGCGAGATCAGAATTCTTTGCCTAAACCAGATAGCAGTAGGAATTGCCCCTACAGTAGGTAACATAGAGAAGCTCTTAAATGGATTTTTTTTTACACAGTATCTTTTCTTATGAGACTTATCTTTGTGCCTTTGCAGTAAAAAATTGAATCTGCTAAAGAGTGTTGAGATGTCTTAATTTATAGCATTGGATTATGTGTTAAACAAGGTTCAGCTGGACTAGATAGGGACTGTGTTGTTGCCTGAAGGTGCAGGGACTGCACTTAATCCATACCAGTTTTACATTCCACAGCATTACCTGAATATTTTGTTTGTAGATTGAAGAACTGGCTTCCTTATTAGTAAAAGCAAAAGGAGTGGGGCTTTCACCCATCCTTTCAAGATTAGGTGATGTACTGTATGTTTTGCAGATGGCAAACACTAAGGGGGGAGAGGGCAAAGAAGAATAATGAATGTTCAAGTATCAGAGCTGCCCCAAAACACTTTCCCAGGGCTCTAACAACCTGGATAATGGCAACAGATTTTGTAAGAGTTTTTTCTGTCTATTCCTAACTAAAGTATCATTGGATACAAAAATCAAATCATCAGTTAGTATTGTAGCACAAACCCTAGAAGTGTTAAAAGAAGGAAGGATGGGGTTAGACTCTGCATGACTGTTTGTTTAGCATGCAACAAGGCAAAAAGATAACTTTAAAAGGGAAAAAAGGGCATCTGAAGAACTAAAGCCCGAGTTCTACAAAGATGGATCCATTTTACATTGGACTCATTAGACCTGAAGGTCCACAATTAAAGGTTCCATTAAACAAAAAGGACTGTAGTTAAGGATTTATATTTTTTCTGAAAAAGAAAAAGCAAACAGAACTGGAAGGTAAATAAATATTTGTCTAGTGCCATCTACAGAAGTAAATCAGTGAATCAGTGAAATCAAAATATAAATAAACTCGGAAGACTAAGCAAATAATCAAATTAAAATGAGTAACTGAAATGGACACCAGTTCAAGTGATTTAAATGTACTCGGTGTGCTACACGGTGACAGAGAAATCGAGACATTAGGATACTCCAAAATTACTATGTTGGTTTGGTTTTGTCTTTTGTCAGAGCAGCTCCCCAGGAAAATGAGAACAGTATCCACGCTTTCCAGTAACTAAGATTAGATGCTCAAATGCAGAACCAATGAAGAAGTTTTACAGGACAAAGTAACATCCAAGAACTATGGCGAACTCTAAAGAAAAGCCACGACTAGAGAAAACAATTTCCCCAAAATTAGCAAATACACTGAAAGAAGGATAATGTTTTGTACTAAAGTGATTGAGAGCAAATAAATAAGCCCACTTTGTAGTTTAGAGTTTAGTTTTTTGTTGTTGTTACTGTTGTTTGGTTGTTTTCCCCCCCCCATTGTTTGATGCAAGTGAAATACATGGCACTGGATAGTATCAAAAACTTAAATGAACACTCTTATACTGGAGGTTGGCACCTTCCCTGAACGTTGCTGCAAATCTGAAACTGAGCTGCAGAGGGGGACTGTGAACAGAAGAGCTCTGCAAAACTCTAGTTGCTCCTGATCGTGTCCTTGTAAAACTGTAAGCATGTTCTAACCATGGTGTTGGGCCTGTTTAAGCTTCTGTCGTGAAGAGTGCTCACAGTGCTTGACACAGCCTGAAAAGATTGGTCATTTTTCTGTATGATCCATAACTATATTGTGCAGCAGTTTCAAAAGTTTGTGTATCAGGATACTCTTTTAAAGGGAGTAGGAACATATGCAGAACATTTACTAGTGAACATCCAATTATTATCTTCTCCTTAGAAGCTCACGTCCTAGATCTGTTTTTAAAAGGCTTTTTAGAGTGTCTGTGAAGTAGCTATAGCTTACCCCTCGTGCATCACTGTGCTGCAAGTTTGCCTGGTGTTAAACCTACCCTATCAACAAGTTACAACAGCTTTCCACTTCCTGCTGGTCCTTATTTCAGTCAGGCTTCCAGCACAGAGAGTGCAAATTCTGAGACATCATGATGCAGACGTACCCAGAGCGGTTCTGCATCATTGGCTCAAACCTAAACAGGCCTTGGTCGTGATGCCCTAGCAGCCCTAATTCCATGGCAATGCCCATTTTACAAGCCTCACTGAAACTAGAGAGCAATCCAGAAATACCTGACTGACTGCAGGAAGCAGGGTTTGTCAGGGCTGACATCACGCTGGAGCCAATAAGCTTTGATTAAAAACTAAACCAGCACAAGTCTCTGAGGTTTGCAGGACAATGTCTAAACATTTTCTGGATTAAACTTGTTCCTGGAAGCACTGCTCCTGGTGTGCTGCTGCTGGACAGCTGGACCAAAGCTAGTTTTCTGAGAGCATGGTATGCATATCACCATACCTAGAGCACAGGCAGAATACAGCTTTGATAAAACACACACAGCAGCAGAAAATGAATGGTTCTGAACCCTAGGCTGCCCAGGGAAGTGGTGGAGTTGATATCCCTGGAGGTGTTCAAAAAACATCTAGATGTGGCACTTCAGGACTGCTTAGTGGTCCTGATAATATTTACTAGATGGTTGGACTTGATTATCTTGAAGGTCATTTCCAACCTTAATGATTCTAGGTCTTGTCTATGTGACAGAAACCTACCCATTTAGGCTGTTTAAAATCCAAGTAGGCTTTGTGAAGGTGCATTTTTCAGACATCTGTGTTTCAGTTAAAGTTCCTTAAAGATTTAGTTTAAATAATTACCGATTTAAGATTTTAAAGCATTCCACCTTCTGAAATTAAAAGAAGCACCTAGTCAGTAGTGGGGCCTCAGGGAAGTCTACAAAACTTTTTAAACTCTCATAAACACGGCCTGTGTCATCTAAACGCTTCCTTCCAGAACTTCCCTTGTCTGTTGCAACTTGGGCCAGACTTAACGCGATAGGCCCCAGGGACCGCCGGTACAGCG